>VZTO01008179.1:77107-142070 GCA_013400615.1 Syrrhaptes paradoxus | reverse complement strand
GCCTCTATTGACCTTCTTATCCCTGATATGCCTAGAGAGAGCATCGAGAATAAGTTGTTCCATCACCTTTCCAGGGATGGAGGTGAGGCTGACTGGTCTATAGTTACCCGGGTAACTATATATATATATAAAATATATATATTCAGAAAAATAGGGATCAGTTTTGGACCCCAACCTAAACCACCACAAAGCATTTGAGAACATATGGTTCCTTGCCATCTCCATCTATCCATACATGATCTAGTGGAAGATGTCCCTGCTCACTGCAGGGGGGTTGGACTAGATGACCTCCATGGTCCCTTCCAACTCAAACTATTCCTTGACTCTATGTTATCACACAGCAGGGGATGTATCTATGGAGGAAGCTGTTTGCATGCAAAACCCCACACCGTTCTGCTGCCAGGGCAACGCCTTCCCCAAAGCAGAGACTGAACGGTTAAGAATCATCTGAAGTAGTGTCTTGTTTACTTTCTCTTGGCTATACTGGTGCTTTGGAGATTTCTGCCCATCGCCAGCTGTTTTCTGCAATGCAATGAGCCTGGCCAAGATATAGAAAAATCAACGCATGCTGAGAGATCAGCCCATAAGTGTCTATCCTATTATTGGTCCTGACTTAACAACGTGGGAAAATAACCGACCTCATTTTTCCCTCAGAATTGAGAATAAGGACTAAGAGAGCTAACTAATGCTACCAGTTGGTATACATTACTGAACTCTGTCTGGACTATTCTTATCCTATTTCCCTACAGAACAAGTACAGGACAAGATCTGATACCAATCAAACACTGGCTGGGGAAGCGGAACCCAAGAGTTGCCAGACAAACGCTGATCAAGAGATGAAGTATTTTATCTGGTTGCAACGTGTGAACTTCTGTTGATAGAAAGGCACTTGTTTGAACCTGAAAAAGGCTTGTTTCTACATGACCATTTTATCACTTTGAAAGTTGTCTTCTGCTAAAAATTCCAAGACCAGCGAATACCATTTATTCTGGCTTTAAGACTGATAAAACTTCTATCCATCCCTTTTCTGCTGAGACCATCAGGAGAGGTTTTGAACCTAGTTTCTAACTTAAACCTTTGTCAAGTCCTGACTTTGAGAAGGATTTAGCTGTAATTTGAAGAAAAAGAACTGTTTGTGTGTATGCTAGAAACGGTAAGACTTTTTCCCTGGTCTAGATTTCCCTGCCATTAAACTCAATGATTTCACTTCATTTGACCTAGTTTGGACCTCTCTGTGTTTTGGAACACTTCAATAGCTACAGAAGTGGCTAGATAATAGCTAGACAAAAAAAATAAATACCAACCCAGTGTAATTGGAACAAATAAGCTGTGTAGCACAAATGCTCACTGAAACTCATCAGAAATCAGAGCTCTGTACAGAGCTCAGGAAAGGCTGGAACAGCAGTCCTGATGTGCAGAATGGCAATCTGATCACCCACAGTTTTAGAAGTCTTCCTGTAAAAACAGCACATCATCCCAGGCCCTTTTTTTTGGATAGGTTTCCACTAACATTTTTCATAACTTGTCTACAAAATGAAAAAGCTTTATTATTTCCTCTGTGACATGAAGCTGAGAAAAAATAAACAATAATAATAATAATATGTATTATATAATTATCATCATCATCACTCTTCGTGTTGTTATTAGTATTTAGAGTAGGAGAGGGGAATGTGGAGAGACTGTGAAAACAATACGTGTTGCCTTACTATACAAAACATAACGCAGACAAAATACGTTGCCTAAGTTTTGCATGGCAATAGATTTGTTATTACTTCATCCAACTACGGCACATTTAGCAGTTTGCATACCACAATGAAATCTGCAATTATAATGTTTGTGACTTCATGTTCCAGACAAGTTGATGGGATTGCTGCTTAGCAGCTCCTACTCTAGTCTGTGTTTTATGTCCCATATGAAATGTGTTGCAAATTGCATCTTTCCATTTATTACTGAGGAGACAGGTGCACAGAAAGCGAAGCAGTGGCAGACCGAGACTTGTTAGCCACCACAAACTGCAACGTATTTATCCTAGAAAAGCAGCAGTATTTTAAGCATAAATCTCGCTAATCAGTAAAATCTAGCCAATCAGTATTTTCTATGATACATGGGTTTACCATGTTGAAATTGTTTGTTGAATAGGTTCTCATTTTGAGTGAGAACTTTGGTTCTATTTAGGCATATTATGGGCAATCACCATGTAAATGTACAGTTATGGCTCTGTCAATAAAACTCAAGGGGCTCTGGCCATCTCTTGAATGTATTCTTGCTAGAAAAATGTGGACCTGAGAGCTCTGAGAGCATCATCTCACGGTGGGGTGGAGCCTTTTGCTGACTGACTGTCAGGCAGCAAGAGAAGAAATCTAATGGGATCTCAGGCTACAGCCTCTGAGGTGAAAACTTAATAGTAAAATGGCCCTAATAACAATATATTCTGCCTCCTAGACACAGAAGCTTTACCAGCATCAGTGAGGATGGTGAAGAGTGGCTGTGGAGAAGCAACTTTAGTTTGTGAAAAGGGTTACAGGACAAAAAGCTGAACTGAGCTATAGGAAGAATTGGAGAGACATATCCTTTTGTGTGTCCTATCCCAAATGAAAATTAAAAAATAATCATTAATCTGTCACTGTCAACAGTATTAAGCTCCAGCCTACTGTTAGGAGTAGCTTAAATGCACATGGAGCCTGCAGTATTACTGAGATGGAGCAGGACTACTTGTGGAGAAAGCTTATTCATAAGACCAAGTGACTGAGACTGAAACAGCTTACAGAGAGACAGATACGCTAGAAGTTATGCCTTCAGTAACCCCTTTGGTTCATGTTGTTTCAAATCTGAGAAAAGGACAAAGCCAATGAAGAGGGAAGCAAATGAATAGCTTTTAAGAGTTGAGCGTGGGAGGACAAGTGACATTTTGAAGTGAAGAATGACAGATAAAATTATCCAGACAACTGGAATTATGGAGAACATAATTCCTGTGCCAATCCAGACTTTTTTTTTAAAAAGTAGTGGCAGTTGGCATCCAAGAAATGAAGTAGTAAAACCATTCGCAAATAAACAAAAATGAGAAGTGTAGCTGGGTGATGAATGATAGGCTAAAATGGGAAAGCTAAACACAAGGATGTAAAGCTAGTGGTAAGGGTTTGCAGGAAGACTAACATTCACATTCCCCCTCTGGACCAGAGTTTGGACAGAAATTATAGCTGTCAGAAAGCTTCATTTCCCCACCCCATTCCTGCACCCACCAGCTAAATGTGCACGGCTCCAGGAGTAGCGAGCGTCGCAGCCCCCGATCTGAAGTTCAAAACAACCTCAACGAATTATTCTGAAATTTCACTGGCTTTCAGCAAGCTGTAAGGCTGAGACAATGCAATCACATTTCTAATGTAACAGCTGTGTTCTAAGAGGCTTGGGAAATTTTTTAGTGCTAAGTAACTAATGTATTGTTTTACAGTTGCCTTATAAATTAAAAAAAAAATCTACATTTACAGTAGATAAATATCAATTTATCTATTGAACAGCACTGCCCTTAACTAAAGAAGGAAGCAATTCACATCGGTGAGTTCAGAGCCATATGAACTACTGCCTTGACTCATATTGGACAAAACTCAAGAATTTGAAAATCAGAAGGAAAAAGCAGAGAAAAAACATTCCGGAAATTAATTTTCAAACTTTCAAAGAATGAGTTCTTATCACAATTCCTAAATATCTTCCTCATGATGTCTGGGACTTCTGCAAGTGATTTGTCTTCCTGAGAGATATAAAAACATGTAAGGTGGGTGTATCTATCGCTGCTCAGTTCTAACAGCCACACCATCTCGTGGCATTTGAAAAACACTCTGAAATCCTTTTACTGGAAAGCAAAAGAAACCAACTCCAAGGTATTCTCATCAAATCTATAAATATCTTGGTTCCCAGAAGAGCTCTAATGCCACCCTGAAGGTGCATCAAACACTGAGACAAGTCCTAAATGTCTCTGTCTTTACTTAAATGGAAATAAATAATATTTGCATGTGGGTATTAGGCTGTGTGACTTCAAAAAGGAACCACGCATTTGCATTTGAAGCAAAATTGCATTTGCCTTAAGGCTATGTAGACATTCCCTGCTCCCTGATTGGGTGCTGTACTAGGATGGCTTAGTTTTGATTTGCATTAATACCCAGGCCAGTCTCAAATTCCATTGATTTCTACTGCAACTACATATGTGGCGCACAACTATCTTAATTGTTTTACTTGGAAACTGAAGACTACCAAATTATCTAAACCAACTGACAGTAGGTGTGCAACCCAACAGGGCAGAATTCAAGTGAGTAAGAAAAACTGAGACGTGTGTGGTACCAATAGCTGGTTACTCAGAAAAGGTAAAAGCTAACCCCAGCCAACAAAGAAAGCTGCACTAGTTCATTTCACAGCTGGGATTTTTTTAAAGGTTAGAGAGTAACATCGTTCTTCAGATTGCTATTATGAAGTTTTGCATTCCTTTCAGACCTGTGATAAACATTTGGATTTTTAGAGTAGGTATTTAATTGAATAAGAAGGTAAGTGGGAAATTGTATCAGGGAGAAGAATTAGTACCAAATCTCCATTATTCAGTGGGAGTAGGAAAGACATGGCCAAAACATTACAAATCTTTTGTTCCATGGAAAATACTTGAATGTCAAAATTTTTCATTTCTAATCAGAACTGAAACATCCTCTCTGAATAGTCTTGTCTTGGAAAAAAAAAAAGCCATAAAACAATTTGAAATTTGAGACTCTCTTATTCTGTGTCTTCAGGTTTTTACCATTTATACAGTATTTCATCCTATAAACAGTAATTCAGAATGAACTCTCCTTCTACTACTGACACAATATGACACTTGAAATATTGCACATTTATCTTTTTTGAGGGAAATGCTTAAGGCAAAAGCAATTGCAAACATCTTTCTCCTAAATTAAGTTGACCCTTTATCGCAACAACCCAGCTGCAAGGGCCCCAGAATGCTCTTCCCAGCCCAGCCTCAGGTCCTCGGTCAAGCTCTAACCTTACTCAGATCACGACTATCAAAGTTGTCTTTGAAAAACAAGCAGCAAACTCTCCCTCTCTGCTGACACTGGCCCCAATTCAATGTAAGAAAAGACTGTTCTGCTAACTGGGACTCTGGGAGATTGGAGCATGCAAATATGAAAGAAAAGAAAGTAATAAAAAAGTTGACTAACCTAACCCACCTGAGCTCGGCTCACAGGGATCGATGTCCTCGTCATCGCTAGGACATTCAGCCGAGGCCACCAGGATGTCATCTGTGGTCTGCAAAGAAAATACAAGTCAGATATATTTTAATTGACTGAACATGTTGTAAGACTCTCACGGGCATTTATTTTATTGCTCGGATTTATGCAAGGCCCAGAGCATTCCACACTTCATATTTAATGGCAGAGTGACACTCTCCAACTCTGTTTTAATGGGACTTTGCTTTTCAATTCACACTTGTCAGTTTTTCGAAGAACTGTGTTACATATCCAGTGCAGGCACTTAAACATTTTAATTTTTATTTTAAATAAGAACAGAAAGTAGAAGGATAGACTATGTATATTGGGGCTGCTGCTCTTCCCACTTTATCTCCAACATCTCTACTATGATACAGCTGAAAACACTGAGAGCATAAAAAAACCACGTCAAAATATTGAACTGCCTACAGCTGTTAAAACTATCAGAAATGTCGTGATGTTTTCTCCATGCGTTGCATTTGCCTTCTCAGATGTAGAGCCAAAAATAAGAAAATAACTCTTGCTGAGTTGAAAACTACTAAATGGAAAGAAAGGAAATAAAATGTAACGAATATATGAAGTGTTAGAAACTATCATCCTATTGTCTTAAATAAGTGAAAATGTCCTGTTTTCCTAAATAAATAAAAATGTACTGCCTGAGTGCTATATTTAGGTCTGAGGGGCTCTAGGAACATCTATCCAAAATGGGCTTGGCCAGCTCTTTGTATAAAGAAATCAAATACATCCAGACAAAGGAGACAAACCAGGACATACACGATACAACACGCTAAAAAGAAACTGGGGATTCCTATTTACTGCTTCTTACAGCGCACGAACAAGGAAATATTCAATGAAACACCGAGGCAATGAATCTGAACCTGACCAAATGAAACACTTTCTGTTCAAGCCACCTCTGAGAACAGTCATTTAGAAATGTAACACGAACATCCACAGTTATTAGGGGACATAATAGCTGGGACATATAAACTCTCATGCTCCCGGTCATTTCTCAGGCAATTCCTAATGAGGGTAGGAAGAAGCTTTTCCTATGGGCAAGATGTTTCCTAACTGTGCATTTCAAGCTTCTGTTCGCCTCACTGAAGGAAATACACGGAGAGAATAAGAAGACTACACGATATTGAAACAAGCAGCTAAGAATACAGCAGGCAAAGAGCCATTCTTGAGTTCCTCTATGATGCACGTGCACATGAAGAGATAAAAACTATTTTGGTCAATGTGAAATACTTTTTTAAATTTTTTTTTTATTTTGCCTGAATAGGAGAGGGACATTACAATACATCAAAGTTTTACTTCATCAATTTGAGTCTGAACATGTACAAATTTGATGGCCAAAGCCCAACCAATGTTGTTTATCATTATTATTCCAACTGGGGTTTCAAAGCAAAGCGTATTACAGTAATAGGCTTTTCTTTGTCATGCTTCAAGAATATTAATGAATAGACGCTTTCAGCACTTCTGTGGAGTAGGAAAGTGATACAGGAACACATTCATTAATATGTGAGGCATAACAAAGAAAAGCCTATTATAATAATATTTCATTTTACAGGTAGAAGATTGAGGCACAAGAAAATGAAGTAACTTGCTGAAGGTAACCAAAAAGGCTACAGACAACAGCTATGTTATGTCACAGTTTGATGCCATAATCACAAAAACAATCTTTCCTTATAGCTCAGACAATTATAGCTGGGGGAAACCACTCTGCAAATCTGTAAGGCTGCCAAAATGAGCTGGCAGATTTGCAATGAGAGTTAAAAAGAAAAAAAAAAAAAAGTAGTATTCTAGTTGTCCATTCTTTCTGCCATGTAGAAAACCAGAGTTATAACAAAAGCCAGCTGCAAACATCCTCTTAATATTTCTAATGTCCATTTCTTTTCCCCAAAATACAAACACTTAAGCACGAAAATCAAGTACCATGCACCTCCCAAACAGTTTCAATTTGGTCAGTGAAACCATAGGATCATATTTTTCTTTCTGCCCATACCACTGGAGAAGACACTCTACTTTTATGGCCTGCAGCCAGAATATTGAACATTTACCAATCGGTCACTGGGGAACTGTACACAAATATCATGAAACAGAGAGCATCATATGCATACATCATAGTCCTAGCAAGAAATGATGGTCTGTGAGATGTACTGGTCTAACTGGAACATTGTTTAAAGGTGTCTCTGACTATTCTTGATATAGGACAGTACGGTCAGAGTTTACTTTAAGTAACTCTACTTTTTGTACAGTTTGCACTACATTCAAAATTACCAGAAAATAACTATGGAAAAATCATCCACTTTAAGTATCTTAATGTATGAGAGAGACTTTGCTCAGTTACTTATAAGAGGGAGTGTCAAAACTGTCTCTATAAAGTGACACTAATTCTAACCTATGGGAAGAATATTCACGCTTCTACAAGAACAAAGGGATGCTCTTGACTGATAAAAGTGCATGTATATTATGGGTACAGAAATGAACAGTACCTTAAATAAACACGAATATAGCTCATCAAGAAAGACCTCATTAATGTCTCAGCGCATTAAAGGAAACAATGTATGTTTCAAAGTCAATGCTAGACATAAAACTCATTTTCTTGCAAGCAATAAATCAAGTATCAGTATTTGAATAAGAAGGGAACTGGTAATATGACATGAAAAATGTTTTCTTCATAAAAATATGTCAGGAAGAATTCCAGCTTAAGTATCAATTAAAAGATGTGTCACAAACCTATTCTCACCTTTTGGCAAACCCAAGTACCTCTTTCCTGCTGCTCATCCATATTTTTGTCAGAAAAAAAGGCAAAGGAGCTTGTGAAAGGCAAGAGAGATGCCCGAGACCAAGCTACAAATGAAAGCTGGATGGCTTAACACAGTTCCAAATGGCATTATGAATAAGCTAAAGCACTAGAGAATATAAAGAACACATAAATTAAAGAAATACTTTGGGCCAGCTATCAGACTTCTTCCTCCAGAAGAGCTCTGTCTGAAGGGAATTAGCCCTCAGGGTCTCAGCCAGCCAGGGGATACAGATAATGCCAGATAGAGGAATATGTTTTACTTACTGCACATTATCTTTTCCTCATGCTTTTTAATTTGGGTAGGCAGATTTAAAACAAATCAGTTCTCCTAAGCGAACTGCAATTGTTGCTAGCACTATGGCTAATTTACAGGACACTGCTTCCAGCGTTCTCATTAATCAAGGATTTAAAAGTCAGTGGAAAATCCCTTATTTACAGTGAGTGCCTAATAGGATAACATCCAACTGGTATCATTGTAACACACGATTGGATTAGGATGTCTCTTGGGCGAGTTGTTCTAATTCATTTAAGAAGCAATACTCTAGTTGTAAGAGATATAAAGTAATATATTAAAATAGCAGCTGTATAACCTGGAAGGCAAGGCAGAATTTCTTTTGATTGGATTTTCTTTTCTTTGTGTATTTTCAGGGCGTTTCAGATTCATTCTGCGGATGTGGTCGTATGATTTAAAATGCAGTCCATTGTCATACATGGCTTCTTAAAAAGCTGGAATCTGTTCACATTTCAGAAAAAGAATGGCAGAAAAAGCTTAGCCTAAGCCAATACAAAAAATGGAGAAAAAAAATAGGTTTTTGAAAAGCGAGAAGCCACTGCATAAGGTAGTTTCTGACAGATACTCATGGTTGTGCCCTCCCAGGAAGAGGTCTTGCTGACATCAGTCAGCTCTGCTTGCAAAAAGAAGGAGTTTGGGTTTTGTCTCTTAGCCAAGAATTTAAAATATCGCCAATCTGCTACCTTGCCTGAGGAAAGAAATGGTGACTATTTCAAGAAAGCTCCTGGCCACATCAAAAAAATGATGCTCTACTCATGGCTTCAATACAGCGACTGTGCGTAGCTGTGGATAAATACCAAGATGCCCCAAAGGTTACTACCATGGGCTCAAACCTGGTACCAGCCATTGTGGTTGTGCCCGTCTAACAGTGCTCTTTGAATTTCTATGTCATTAAAAAAATTAATTGCAAATGAATAAACAGTACAGTAATTTTTTTCTATTATTCAGTTTTTGCATGACTGGGCATAAATACTTACCATCTTACTCAGTTTTTATGTATGAAGCCTGTTATACCTGAAGGTACCAGAGAAACATGAACTCAAAATTAAATCACCAATCTGAATTGTGCATTCATTAACGGTATAATGGATCCTGCATATTTTCTCCTGGAGTATTACACCAGCTCTCCTTTAAATCACAGCACCCTACAGCTACTCTGAATATAGTTTATTCTTTCTTCTTCAATAATATACTTTATCCCATGAGAACTCCAACTAAATCTAAATTACACAACAGTTAAAAACTAGCAGTCCTAAATTATTGTATGAATTATAAACAGCATAAACGCTTGTGACTACTGTTTAAATTATTTCAGATGAGAACTTCAGCTGTGTAATCAAAACTATTCTTACTTATTTGTACAGCTGTGGCGCTTAATGATAGCAGGCAGGCACCGTTGGGCTGGGTGCTAAAGGAAGGAAAAGGCTCTGCTCTGAGGAGCTTACAGTTTGATATTGGACCAGATGTAACGAATGAGCGTGAGAGAGGGGAGCAGAGGATGAGAAGGGTCAGGTGAGGATGCTACTGATAAGCGCTAGAGATTACGCAGGCTCTGATCTAGCAAATTCTCCCAAATGATGGTCCAAGCCGGCAGGAAGGAAGGTCAGGAGGAAAGGAGGCAGAGAAAAGCCAGGCAGGAGCCTACGACCAGCCAAGGAGATGCTGGGACCAGATGGTGCCTGGAGAGTGCTGCCGAGGATGCAAGGCTCTCCAAGGAAACGTGGTGTAATAAAACCCCATCCGGTGAGCACAGAGCACGGCTGTGATGGGAGGAAAACTAACAAAGAAAGTGAGAAATCAATAGTTAAGTCACGGGAGCAAAGGGGATGAGGCAGCAAAAGGGGATGGCCGGGATACAAGGGAGTTCATTTCAACAGACCTCATCAGGTGAAGATGAATGGGTAGAATTTAATGACTGTTAACAAATGACTGTCTGAAAACACACGATGTAGGACTAGGAAATTACACCTCCAATTCTCCTCCCCTTTTCTGAAATGCTTGGTTATCTTCTTTGCTTACATCAATTTTCCTCCTGAAAAAAAATGTTTATTCGAATACTTGCCATTTAGTTCATAGAGTTCATAGAGAATCAGCTACAACTGATATTTAAACAGAGGTCTGCTTCAGCTGAGCAGAAATGTATACAGCTAGCACCATGGGATAAAAGTTTTTTGGAAAACCAACAGATACACGCTACTATTTTCTTCATTAGCTGTGGCAAACTTTCCTTGAAAAATATGGTTCATGCAATGTTTACAGAAGGGAGCTTAGAGCAGTCATTTTGTGCATTTTCACTGGACACATTAAATTCTAAGGCACTGAGGGACTTCCCTAAAATCCAATCCCTTGCATATATTCCTTTTCCCCCTGTTTTTCTTTTCAACTGAGGAATAAAGTAACCTAAACCAATGGGAATGGTGGCAGAAACCAACAGGGCACGAAAAATCACAAAAGAGTTCCTGTGGAAAAAAATCTAATTTTCATTTTTTTGGGATGGGATTAACTGTACAATTTCCTAGCCAAAACTGTAACTTAAATCTTATTTTCTGTGTATGAAGCAGATCTCTATGACTGGTTGCTGAAGGTCCTGTACATGGGTCGAGGCAATTCCAAGCACAAATACAGGCTGGGAGGAGAATGGATTGAGAGCAGCCCTGAGGAGAAGGACTTGGGGGTGGTGGTTGATGAGAAGCTCAACATGAAGCAACAACGTCCACTTCCAGCCCAGAAACCAACCGGATCCTGGGCTGCATCAAAACCAGTGTGGCCAGCGGGTCAAGGAAGGTGATTCTCCCCCTCTGCTCCGCTTTCATGAGACCACACCTGGAGTCCTGCGTCCAGCTCTGGGGTTCCCAACATAAAAAAGACCTGGACGTGTCAGAGTGTGTCCAGAGGAGGCCACAAAGATGGTCAGAGGGCTGGAGCACCTCCTCTATGAGGACAGGCTGAGAGTTGGGGTTGTTCAGCCTGGAGAGACTTAATAGCAGCCTTCCAGTGCTGAAAGGGGGCTACAGGAGAGATGGGGAAACACTTTATCAGGGAGTGTAGTGACAGGACAAGGGTTAATGGGTATAAGCTGAAAGAGGGCAGATTTAGGTTAGATATTAGGAAGAAATGTTTTCCTGTGTGGGTGGTGAAGCACTGGCCCAGGTTGCCCAGAGAAGCTGTGGATGCCCCATCTCTGGAGGGGTTCAAGGCCAGGCTGGATGAGGCTTTGAGCAACCTGGGCTAGTGGGAGAGGTCCCTGCCCATGGCAGGGGGGTTGGAACTGGATGGTCCCTTCCAACCCAAACCATTCTATGATTCTGTGATTCTATGACAGTTGCAGAAAGAAACTGAAATACATCACACTGATCAGCCGTACTCTTTGGCTCGCTTCTCCCTAGTGTTAACAGCCTTCCATTGCATGAGGCAGTTTGCTGAGAAAGATGCTACAGTGATCTAGCACTAATATCAGCTCTGGATGACACGCCATTTGGACAACCGCCTCTGAAGGTGTATTTAACCTGCTATAGGTCAAACAAGTATATGTGCGTCAATTACTGCTCGTCCACCCACATACAAAAAGTATTTTCTAAGCACCGTGCTACTGAAAAGCATTATTTCTGGACATGGATATTACTATGCTAATATTTCAAGCACATACACAATATTTATTTTATCTTTTATTAACTGCTGACATATTATTACCCTGTAATGTGAAAATACAGTAACTGAAAATCGAAACACTTTCTCAAAGCTGGCTTTCATCTAATTAGTATCATCATGTTATTTCTTGAAATCAGTCACTGTTTGACACTGGGAGAAAGCAAAAACCTTGATTAACAAGTTCCTCTCAGGGGGAAAAAAAAAAAAAAAAGACATGTCCAAGATATAATAACCAAACACAATAAGGCCTTTCAGTCAGTGAAATGAGTGCTGTAGAAATTAAACTTTGCGGTGCAGGTAAAAAGCTCAAGATGATGCCTCAGATGCTCTGCAGGCCACCTCCAGCCTCCATCCCTGAATCCCAGCAGTGATGGGGACACAGCTGCCCACAGAGCAAAGCAGAATAACCTCACCTCTGCCCTCTACCTCTCTGCATAAAATACAGAAAGTCTGTCTTTCCACCTAACAACCTTAAAATCCACGGTTCTATTTCCATGCAGAGCAGCATTTGTGTTACTTCCCCCACTCCCCTCCTCCTCCCAAACATCTAAATTCTCATGGGAAAAATTACCACAAATAGCAGAAATATATTTGAGAAAAAGATTTATAGTAAAATAACATCAACAAAACTGCATGGCTTTCCATTAAGCTCTGAATTTGGACTTAATTGCTGTGGTCAAAGTCTTAGAGCCATTTGTCTCATCTGGAAAAAAAGCAGAAGCAAAGCTGAGACAATCTACATGCTGGCAAAGCTACAACTTTTTACCTGGACAGCTATCCAGGCAGCATCATGCACATTCTGCATTGATAAAGACCTAAATTTGTTTTGCGGTGCCAGAGGGATGGACCAGTGTTTGACTTCTGTCCTGAAAGCGGTAGGATGCGGTCTGGCTTGTGACTGATGCACAACTACAGTAAAAAGACCAAACTGTTTCTATCCCTCCTACTGGAGATACTGGAAAGGGTGGCTGGCTGGGAATAACAAATGCATGAAACTGTGCTTCTCTTTAACTCACCTTTTTCACCCTTATTTGCCCCGGGGAACTAAAACACATTGAGAACAAGGGACAAGTAATCTGTGAACTGTGCTTTCTTTCCCAGATTCTCTTCAGAACATCCATATTCTTCTCTCATAAACACCATACTTCATTACAGAACAAGAACAAAAATGTAGGTGGATTTTTTTTTTTTAACATTTGCACTAAGCCTAAAATGTATAGAATGGAATGTGATTGATGAAACGCAATCCTATTATTTTCTCTTAGGCAAGAAAATAATTTCGCCTCTAAATATGAGATAAATGTTTCTGGGCATTATGCTTGTATTTTCTGGTACCATTTTATTTTTAGCCATCTCTTTTGCTGAAGTAAACATTTTGGTCTCCATTAATTCTGAACTCACAAAACACAGCGGAGACTTTTGCAGGTTCTTTTTCTTTTTAACCCAGACACTCTGTGCTTATTAAACTGCAACAACAGTGATAGCAAACCTTTTAATTCCTATGCCTGTATTACGAATCACATGTACAGAAATTGCAGAATTTTTGGAATACACTCAGTCAAGGCATCCTTAAAGACTTCAAAAATGACTGAGTTTTTGTTGGGGAAGTGGGGTTGCTTTTAATTGACCGGTGAGCTGTTAACATAGGGTTTTTTTTTTCTTATGACTTAATCACACAGTTTAAGACCATTCTTAGCAACACTTAATAGAGAAAAGACTGGAACAAACATTGGACACTTCTAAGATTCGGCTGGACAGTGTGCTGGGCCATCTTGTCTAAACCATGCGTTTGCCAAGAAAGTTTGGATCAGATGATCCTTGAGGACCCTTCTATGATTCCCTGAGCCATCTATTTATGAAAATATAAAAGTTAGAAATGCACTTAGTTGAACTCTATTCCAACTTTTGGATACAATTACAGTACTACCAGTTTTACTTACTGTGAGTATCCCTGGCTATTAAATTGTGCCACGCAAGAGTATCTTGCTGCAGTGATATCCACGGAAATTTTATTCCTGGTCTCAAAAGAGAGGAAGGCAAGGAAAGCCCTTCGCAAGGAGTGTTTCCTGCAACTAACATGCAGTCTCTGTTCTCACTCACCGTATTTTCAAGGTGGAAAAAGCTTTCCTATCTTGCTTCAAAACACAGAGCACAAAATAATAGTAATTTTAGAAGAAACACAGAAAACTGCATAAACTACCAGACTGCTTTTTATCCATTTAGGTAAACCAGCCATCTCATCTTGCCCAAGAGAGACAAGTAAGAGACAGACACAGTAAAGAGAAAACATGGGATCTTCTAGTTAACAATGACCTACCCATACCAAGTCCTACAAGTTAATTTGAGCATGTCTTTGACTCATGGAAAATTAGTCTAAGTCAGTCAGTGCAGACCTGATGGTATCCCTCTCCCAACCCTAGTTTTCCTCTCCTCAAGAAAAGAGGAGCACCTGTACCACTGCCAACACTTCCTTCCTTGATTTTTATAACAAAGACTAACATTTGTAACTTTTGAGGGGCTAAAGAGGCACCGTGTCCCACCCCAGATACTAGCTCCTTTGTCCCAGTATCACCAGGTTACACAGGTTTACCCAAAGCAGGGAAAGGAAAATGGAAGCTGCCTCCCACTAATCTGTCTTCACAGTACAACCTTTTCAAATATCAAGCAGTTAGTTCCACTACTAAAAAATGGCCACATTTCCTTACCTTAATATCTTAAATTAAAAACTCAAACAACATTGGCAGGACCAGGGAAAGTACTGAGGAAACAACTTACTAGCTTTGCAGGGCAGAGAGATGTCCTAACCAGCTTTGTTCTGCAAGTGCAACTTGTTACTGCTAGCAAAGGGTTAGATACACATGCATTGGAAGGAGACAATGCCTAATTGCCTTTCAATTAAAAGAAGCTTCATTAAAGCCAGTGTGTTTTGGTAATACGGTTAATTAGACTGTTTCTGAAAGTGTACATTTCTCACAGAGGTATTTGGGTTGGTTAATAATGCCTTTATTTCCTACCTAACAAAGGGCACGCAAAATTCAGGTGAGAAACATGCTCCAGGAAAGCTGCAACACTTTGCACACCTGGGAGATGCTCTGGGAGATTGCTGGGGGAGTGGTACACGCTTCAGGTGGCATCATTTAGCCTTTGAGAACCTGTGTACCATTCATTGTGTCCAGGCTTAAATTTTCCTAAGTAATCACTTACAAGAAAAAGCACAGAAAGTTTAAAGCTCTGTTATTTGGATAAGAAAAATGTTATCTCTGTCACTGCTTTAGTGCTGTGAATTCTACGTGTACGTCATAGAATAGTATCATACCTACACTTAAGACTCACGGCTTCCCATTTTGAAAATCCTGTTTGCAATTGCTCTTACTTCTATTAAATTAGCCATGTAAAGATATTCCAACCTGCTGGTACAGAATAGGAATATGGAATAGGAAGGAGAGAGAAATCAGGCTTGGGATGATGGCAAGATGGGATATCAAGATGAAGGCTCAGGAATGTGTGAATGATCACTGTGACAAGCTGCTGGAGGATTTGGGAAGAGAAACGAAACACCCTGCTTAATGTAAAGCTGGGAGGTGAGGGGGACCATTACAAAGGGGAGAGAAGACTGGGGGACAAAGAGCTACAGTAAACCAGCAAAATAGAGCTAAAAAAGCCCAACAGGATAGAGCGGCTTGGGATGAGGAGAAAGGATGCTGGACCAGCCAGTGGCAGGAAGAATTATGGGTTTCCAGCCATCAGAACTGGCATCAAGGCTTCATCTTTCCATCCACCGCCAGCAGTTATCTGCTAATCACTCTAGCAAAGATTTCGACTTCTCCACAGATGTCTGGTGCATGAGGATCCACCATCTTAAAGGTGACTAAGACTACAGACAAAACATCTGATCTGGAACATTTTAAGTGTGCAAGGGAACGAACGTCCCAACAATTAGGGGACACCAAAGCTCGAGTTTGATATGAAGCCTTAACTCACGTGCCTTGTGCCTGCACAATCTGATGCCATCATTAATAACATGCTGCTACATATTAATAATAACATATTTGAACGTCAGCTGGTGTCAAGCTACACAGTTCCAGAAAAAAACAAAACGTTCACACTTAATTGTGTACTTGGCCCATCATTTCTCGTGACAGCATTTAAAACTGAAAGCCCAAACCCACAGGGAATTATCTTAAACTTGAATCTGCTTAAGGCTCTGTACTAATTGCTGTTCTGACCGCAACACAGCACGCTTCTGAGTCATCCTCCAAAGACATCTCTGTTATGAGGTAATCCAAAAAATCTCAGTTAAAATTATTAAGTCACACGAAGTCTGATACTTCACCTTCACTACCACACTCTGAGCAACTACTAGGAATATGGCAGAGAATCTGAAATCAGATGCAAAGTGAGAAATTAACCAGCCACGCACACCCCAGTTATTCAGTCAGGCATTGTATTTTGACAAGGTCTTTCCATTCTCCGGCAACAGCTTATAAGTTGTCTTTTTTACGTCTTTTCATAAGACTTTATAATTTTATTTGCTTAAATGTGGTAAAAAAACAAAGAAACTTCACTTAATTGGAGCGCAAACAGAAAGATAATGTAAGGTTCCTCCTTAATAAGGATTGTGCAGGACCCAGGCTCAAACTCAGATGGGAAACAGAAGTTCTTGTTGGTGCAATCAAGATGTTCAGATGGCTCCCTGAATAGACAAACTACATCAGGAATGGCTACAATCAAACCCCTCGAGTCTGTCAGTCCTGTCTACACGGGATGTTATTGTGATATAAATGAAGTTAACTAAAACCAGTATAACTCCCAGGTGGATAAATTTATGTTGGGGAAAAATGACCAAATGTTCTCTGCGTAGCTTTGGAGGGCAGCGCCAGCTACCTCCAGCCAGCCCACAGCTCTACTCTGAGCATCAGTAAGAGGAGCTGGAGAGGTCAGACTGTACTGGTTCATCTATACTCGTGTAACGGCAGCAGTGTGGTGTGTCAGACCCTTTACGGGGGCTGTTACACTCACGCCGACATGCTCCATGTGTCTCTGTGACACCTCAACTCTTCAGGTTGAGCTCTCTTCCCTGTAACAGCTATGGACTGCTGTCAGGAGAGCAAACGGCACACAAAACCAAAAGAACACTGACCAACAGAGGAGGAAATGCGAATTAAAGACAACTTCAATCCTTCTCCTGCTGGACCAACACCAAGCATCCAGGCAATTTGTCACTGTCAGCACACCCCGAGTTCCTCACGTTGGACAGCCATCGAAGCGTCAGGGTCACGTTCAAGTCTCTTAACCTTGTAAGAGTCCGAGGAAGCTTCAACACTGTCTCTTTCCCTTTGGTGGTGTAGCACCGCACCTTAGTACAGGGACGTGTTTTTTTCTTTATTTCCCCCCCCTCCCCCTTTTTTTTTTTCCTTTAACACCTTTACAAAAACATGCAATGACTAGATTTCACAGATTTCTCAGATCTGGACAAAGCTGCAAAACTACCTTTGCACAGTGCCCATGGCTGATTGCTCACATCTTTAGTATTCTTTGGCTTTATACAAGAGCCCCAGCCTCCTCCTCTTCCACCACTGTTCTCCTGAGGTCTCTCCTTTGCAGCGTGGGACCTGTCTCTTTTCCCTAATCCTGCCGCAAGATAAATCTTTTATAACCTCTGCCCACCTTTGTCTCCTGCTGAAAGACTTCTAATTAGCCTCCCTGGATGACCAAAATCCTCTGTTGTCCTCAGTGCTCTACCTTTCGTGGTCATTGCTCAGACTTCGCTGCAACCCTGGGTGACATTATTTCATCTGTTGCTCTCTGTTCATCACAATGACAATGGAGTAACACTCTTCACTTAACACTACCCATGTGTCACAAACCTGAATGCCTGTGATAAATAGCCCTCAGCAGCACAGGAATGTTTTACACTGCGACACCACCCAGGCTAGTGCTCCCTGGCTGCTCTGTGACGCACCCTTTGCCATTCACCCAGTATGGCACTGGATGTCCAGTATGTCCCAGTGGGGCACCCAATAGCACAAAGCAGGAACTGGCATCCAGAAACTACCTGAAAAACATTACAGAAATGCAGGTTGTGTTCTTATGGCCCCTCAAGGAAGCTCGTATGTATGCAATGCTGTATTTCAGTGCTTTGAGACAAAGAGCTCCTAATGAGCAGAGATACAACCGACATTACATGTGCAGCAATTTGAAGGAAGAGAAACAACAACTCTGAAATGTTATGTTGATTGTTTTTTACAGAACACTAATAGGTAACATCTAAGCACTCAGATGAAGAGAAGAAAGAACTCCACCAGTTAGGCGAGATCGCCAACGGAGAATTTCTTCACCTGATCACAGCAGTTTGCAGAGATTCATTGTACGGAAGGAGCCAAACAGTGTTGAATTTCATGATAAATGGACACTATGACAGCAAACCATTTCCCCTCGTGTTCCATTACGCTTCTCAATGTTTGAAATTTAATTACTTAAAAAAGCCAAACAACGCAAAAGCCATCAATCCCCTCACCATTACACGGTATTTTCAACTTGAGAAAGCACTTCGTTTCATCATGAAGGAAACTTTAGGTGTGAACCCAAGGGAGGCAGAGCTCAGACATCAGGACAACGTTGCCACAGCATTTATTTCTGGGAACATGCCTCGGTCACGTTCTAGCTCTCGAGCCTACTGCTCAGCTCATACATGCTGTTCATAACCAGAACACAAACTGCCTGATGCTTCTTGTATCCTAATAAGATTTGTAAATTGCTTATAGTGATGTACTTCTAACAAGCAGGAATGGAAGAATAGGTTTTGTTACTAATATTTAATCATGTTCAGAAAACCCCTTTGTATCTATGCATTCAGTCAGATATTTCCAATGAAGCAAAAGTTATATAAGTATATTCTGAAAGTAATCAATTACGTTTTCTGAATTACTGTGCATAATACATCATTCAAATGGGGAGTGCTTTGAATAGCAGTTATTTAAGATCAGATTAATATCTGGAAGCAAAGGAAGAAAAACTTAGATCAAGATAAAATTTTATCACCCTTCAGCATAAACAAGGGGGTGTGAAAATGCAATGTCCAAGTATTCTTAAAAGCCCAGGCAGCAGATAAAGCAGAAATATCTGACTCATCCTTGTACGTATTTTGTCCATTTAATAATACTTCACTGCTCAGCTAATCTAAATTTTCCTGGCTACATTCATTAAAAATAAATGCAGTTGTGCAATGCTTGTGATGTTAACAGGCAGCGTCGGGCCTCAAATCAAACCCTCATAGCCAAAGCATCCCAGATTTTGGGAGGGTTTAAGTTTGAAATTAGATCAGCCTAGCAAAGCAATGTATGAACATAAAACCCACAGACAACGGACACACTGGCCCTGCAGACCAGACCCCCCGGCGTGCTTCACTCATATACCCAGCCACCTCGAAGAAACTTTCTTCAACCTACTGTTCTTTAATCCCCAATTAATTTTATTAATTGATCTTATGCTTTTAAAACTGCTTCACCAGCCAGAACAGGATGGGTCCTAAGAGTGCATAATGCTTAATTTTGCAACAAAGTCTTTGGTAATGAAAGATCCATCACGGTGCAAAGTGCCCTACATAAAACGAGGCACCGGGGGACTTGGCTATATTCTGCATCTGCTTACAAAGATAACAAAACTTCCTGCTAAACTCTGCCAGATTCAGTGAGGCAGCTCTTTAACATTTCCTTCCCAGTATCTGCAGCCTATCGACTTAATATACACATATTTCAGCATGTCTTAATATTTTGCTTCAGCAGAATGAAAACGTTGCAGCCTCCCTCCTTTGTTCTTTCCAGCCCTCTTCTGCAGCAACGTCTGAATTCAAGCAGGTATAAAATATCTACTTATGCAAATTCCACTCAGATATTTGGGGGGATGAAATTCCTGAAAAAAAACCTTTGTGTAAGTGAGTGCTCTCTGAGCAAAGCACTCATTTCTCATTGCTTTTTTTTTTTTGTCTCGAAATAAAATCCATGAGCCCTTTTCAACGCATGGAACTCATACTTCTTAACCTCATCCATCAATGCGTGGAGTAGGCTAGCCACTCCCTGGAGTATTTTTCCAGGTAATAGAGCAAAGCTGTTTTCTAAAACACACTTGACACATGCTAATGCTCAATCTGGAAGTACCTGCTTTGTTTTCAGTGCATGCAGGCTGCCCTGTCAACCTTTGGCTTTTTTTTTTTTAAACTCTAAACAATAAAACACGTGGTAACTGATAATAATAATGAGCAGTTGGGCATAGAGCTGCTCTTTAGCTTCCCTATCCAATTCTCCACATTAAAATGGATGCAGTCCTCTTTTTTCTCTCTGAACTTGAACTCTCCTGATGTGATTCCTTCTTCTTCTGCGGTCTTGAAACTTACCCCCTTTTTTCTTTGTTAGCCATAACACCAGGTAGCTTCAATGCTGTAGACCCAAGAAAAAGCTTGCTGTCATGCCCTCTCCTATCCTACCATTCACTTGTAAGCACACAAACTCTCCACATGCCTCCAGTCCCAGCTTTTTAAATCAACACAAAGCTCAGAAAATCCTCGTCTTCCAGGATGGCAATGAGAAATACATGTTTCCCATTAATCAGCTGCTATTTGCCTAATTGATATGGGTTTCACTGCTGGAAAAACAAAGGAAATGACAGTCATCCCTGCAGTCTTAAATCCTGCTTTTGCTTATGGATTTCCTTCACTTGCAGCTTTATGAAACGGCTTCCAATTAAAATTTAATTTTCAGTGATTCTGCCCTGAAAGTTAAATCTGCCAGTATGAGATCACGCCAATAGCTAAACCTCAGCTGTCCGTGTCCATTTGTGTTTTGGGAAGGCTGTCATCCCCTGCGCATCAATTTAACAGGAGCGCACTGAGCATCAGGTGATTCTCAAATACTCAGAAAACATCCAGCAAGTGCCACCGCCACACACTGCCATCAATCACGAGTCCTGGAAACGCTGGAGCGAAGCCTGCGAGGGGTGATTACAATCCCCAAATGCTGACTTGGAGATGGCAGACTTCTCTCAATGGCACATGTAATTAAAGCAAGCACTTGCAAAATTTATTCTCCATTAAACAGGTAGCATAAGTATCAATAAAGATCATTTGTCTTCTTTCCCTTTACTACCGATCCGACCTTGTTGTTAATAAAAGTAGGAAATAGCTTTTTTTCATTAATACAGGAACACATGTAGACTGATATTTATCACTACACAGTCTGTTCGGAGTCCTCTTAGTTGTCTTTGAAGGATCACAAATTATTCACAACACAGTGGGGTTTCTTCAGTGATCACATCTGATGCATTTTATACAACACCCTTGTTTCTGTATCTGATCTCAAACCCTATAAAACACACCATTTTATGGGGAACCTGAAATTGGATTCCTCTGCAAGAGAACAGTTCCTCCCTCGACTGTCTGCAGCACCTTATAAAATATTGATAGGATACCTAAAAATACGCATAGGCCAGCATAGCTTTAAGATGGATAACTGTTTAGCAGCCATAGACTAGATCTCACACCAGGGGGTTCTTATTAAGTGTGATTTCTAGGCAACTGTGCCTATTTTCTGACATATGATCATAAATACTTACATTTACAATGAATAATTCAGCTCATTCGACAGACAGAATTATATAATTTTTACTTCTTCAAGCTTCCCCAGCAAAAAATGTGCTCCAAAAACATACGGAGGACCCAGGTGAACAAGTCTGTGTCTTTCTGCCTATTTCTCTTTTATTGGAAAACAGAATTTAATGGCAGAGGAGAGACACTCAAACACCCTGATGAGAGGAGGGGGCAGTGAAAGCGGTGCTCCCTCTCTGCCGCAAGCCCCTGCGATTTGGGACCCTCTGCTTGCCGGAGAGGGATTGCCACAATTCCCAGTTCTTCTGTTACGAATGCTGAGGGGTTCATCCTCCTATTAAAGTTACAAAAACCCTACCTTTCCATTCCCGCACCTTATTTTTTTTTTTTTTTAATAATGAATTCCTCTGTGATACAGGGTTCCTCCCAGCACTCATGTTTTCCACTCTCTGTGGGGTTCGTACAGAACACACCAAGGTACCATCTATTACTTATAAGACTGCAGTAGGCTGAGTCTGGCTCTACACGGTTTCTCAGGCTGTACTGCATTTTCCAGAAAAATCTGCCCTGTATGGCAGACACACCTTAACATTACCCAACACACCCAGCTCCGGCACGCTTGCAATGAATTTGCTAGAATATTTTATGCACAAGCGCATCTGCTGCAGCATATTTCCCTGTATTCAAGGGACTAGATAAAAGCCTACGTCCACTGTCTGTAGGCGTATCGTGCATCCGCCTCATTCAAAACAACAGCGTTGCTTTCCGAAAAGCAACGGCTGGAGGAACTGGGTACTACTGAGAATTCCTGCTTGATGAGTATAGCCATCTTAATTGAGATTTAATGTTTACTTGTCCTGGTTAAGCACAGAGCAAACATCAGAGAAATTATTGTGAAACAAACAACAAAAACTGTTCGGAAGCTAATTAACAGTGGTTGAAACTTGCTCGGTTCAAACAATAACCTGCCCAAGAAACGGGTGTTTTCCAGCGTAGCGATGCTTAGCGTCACAGATAAACCTACGGTGTTGTTTCAGGCACCTGAACCACTAATTAAAAAAGAATAATTTAAAAGAAAGCATAATCTTACTTGCAGAAGAGCAAAATGACTAAATATTTAATTCTTCTCCCATACGCCATGAACTAGAAAACAGGCAGAGCGAGCAGGTGTGTGTTTGTGGGAGATCCTGTGTTTAATCCACGCATTTCATCATGGTTAGAAAGGCACAATAAAAAAAAAATATAAAAAAATTCACAGCTTTCATACAGGTCACTGCCGTATGACTCAAAACTTCATCAAAGCGTCAATTCAAAGACTGGTGAATCTTCCCATATGGTTGTATTCAGCTTCAGATTGGGTCCTAACTTCAAAGTCTGCCTTCCCCGCGTCAAGAAGGATCCAGTTCTGGAGACACCACGCACTCCACGCAATGGTTCTAACACACATTCAGTAGCACTGGAGATTCAGTAAACTCGTTATTTCTGTCCTAAATCCAAGAACCCTGTCCTAAATCCAAGATCAACCCCCTCCCACTTACACAGCCTTATGTTTTGCAAAATAAAACTGATTTAAGTCTCCCTGCTTCTTCTACCACAGAGCAATCACCCCTGATCTTCGAGAGCTTTTATTACACTTTACTTTTTACTCCTGCTCTACCTGATATGGTAAGAGAGCCACTTTCCCTTAGAGAAGCGTGAGCTGTAACGCTTCAGAGCCCAGCTGAGAGTATTTGGGACACCCAAGAGCAAACCAGTAGTGTTGCGACAGCAGCAGCTCAGCATGAAAACACAGAAATATGCAGACAGTAAATAGCCCTAATTATTCTAGATAAGAAAATTATCTGCTAAGTGGCATGTCAGAATCTCAGAAATACACACACGCAACCTTCTTATCAGCCATGGTATCTCATTTAAGCAATCAAGACCTCCTTCAAGGACCCACTCTCTTTCTGCTGGTGCTTAGTCTACTTTTCTCATTCTCCGTGTTTTTAGCTACTGAGGATAATAAGAATATGGATTAATGACTGATTTCAATGTCATGTAACACCGGTAGCGTATATATAATGCAGTAATTATATAAGCAACTGTCTCTATAATCACTCTTCAAGGAACCTCTATCTACAAATCTGCCACTTTGCCTTTAGAAGTACAAACCTAACCTGTCAAAATCAAATTGGATTTTCATTTAAATACTACAGGAGTTAAGCAAATAAGCTACGGAACCATGCCTTGCAACAAATCAATATTTCATGCCATAATTTATACTGTAGAGAGACATAGTAGAAAGACATTTATGTAAAATTTTCCTTTCCCGGCACCACAGAAAGCCAGGGAAGCCTCAGAAGTGCCAACACCTACAGCTATTCCTGTTAGGGGCTGAGCTATACGGGGCACTGAAGAGGTTACGGATATCAACCATGACCAACAGGAATGCCTCTGTTTGACCTACACCGCTTTTGCCATTCATCACAGGACAGATACTAAAGGCCAGGGATATTTAAAAAGGAAAAGAGATGAAGGAATATCTCGTATTGCAATGTAAAACACACAGCTGTTCACAAAGGCAAGAACCACTTCAATCAACTCCTTGAACGACAAAAGTGGCTTCAGTGTTGTGCACCAACTCCTGCACCCAAGTCTGCTCTTTGTAATTAATGCAATTTCCTCTCTGGTGGCAGCATCTCATTTCTCATTTTCATTAAAGTTCAACATTCTTAAATGAAAACAATTAAAATAATTTCAAAATCACACAGCAAAAAGCCAGAATTGCATCACAAGCAAACTCTTCCCCTAGTTGCTCTTTATATTCATCTCCCACATCTGTTCCCCTCCCTAAACGTCAACTGGATTTAAGTAGAAGCTTTCAGAAGCAAGGATGAACTCCTCTGGTGGAATTTCACTTTAGGTCTTACTAGGAATTAGTCTCACTGGTGCCAGAGGGAATGTTGCTTGGACGAAGACCGACAGAACCCCCAGCCTCTATGTCATCAACAGGTTCTGCAGAAGTTCAGATCATTAAGAAATGAGCCCCTGGATTAGGATTATTTGGTCAATTGTTCCACTGCTACTGAGACATCTTCTTAAATAAAGGGACTGTTGCTAACAGGCCACTCTGGTAGAAAACATGGTTATTCTAGATAATGAGACAGATCCTGTACAGGAAGGTTGCTCAGCTAATGGATGTCTTCCGTAGGATGACTGGGAAAAGCCACCCCAGAGGTCACGAGACATTGTCAGGGTCAAGCATTCCTCGTCAACATTTTGAAACACAGACATGCAGAAATAGATTGTAGCATGGAGCCTTTGTTACCCCGCAAAATGTTTTCCTCTTGGTACTATTATAAACACAAGATGGTGAAGACTTTTAAAAAACACGAGCGCCGAAGAAGGCGGCAGTGACTTGAAAATTGCTGGTGGCAGGAAAGAAATATCTGAAAAATGTTCAGTAATAAGAACCTAGGGCAGGCTCTGCAGTAACTAGTAATGCTAGTCCTCATTACGGTATATAACTATGTCTATGCTTAAGTTTTGTACTTGTAATTTGTCCAGGTCTTGCTATATTGAAACAATGCCTAATGAAATGATAGAAAAATAAAACAGAAAAATACGTCTGCTGTTCAGCATTCCTAAACAACCAATCTAAAGGGCCAAATGAGCAGCGCCGGGCATTTTTTCCTGCCTAAAGACTTGTAACACATACCTACTGCTAGAGGGGTCCATCTAAAACCATAATGCTAGAGGAGAACTTTATAAACAGACTGGACTTTGCAACCCAGAAATTCATTTTCAGTCACAGGTCATCAGCTTAGGTAACTATGAGTAAGTGCCTGTGTGGGTAAACGAACCACTACGAGTTTTTGCTCAAAATTTGAGGCTTGAGTTGACTTCCCTTCCTTCAATCAGTCTCTCTTGACAGAATTGAAATTTTGCTAGCTGGAAAAGGTTATGATGTTTCTTCCACGCCAGCAATGGGCAGAGATTCTTTCTATATATTGGGAGATTCAAGAAAGCCATTTCTTTCTGGTTTAGAAGTCTCAAGGCTAAATTTGTTTCATGTCCAGTATTTGCACCTGATAGACTCTCCCTCTTCCCAGAAGCAAACAGGTAAAAATAAAAAATGCCAGCACCAATCTAGGCAAGCAAATCATCACTTGCAGCCTCCTCAAGGGGGAGAGGGTGGGGCAGGGGAAAGAAGTTTTCTTCTCCTCATCAGAAGATTTTGGTATGTGAGGCCACATGCATGCTGGAGAGCTTTCCAGCCTGCACCACCAACTCCCAGTTTAACTCCCAGTCCTGCTGCTGTTTTAGCACGGAGGCAGATGTCGGAACACATGCAAACACCCACTCCTCTTTCTGGCAGCTGCTTTCTTGTTGGAGTTGTGCCTGAGCATCTTATCAACACGCACGTCAACCAGTGACTTCCCCCAGGTACTCTCACAGACACCGAGTTCGTATAGGCTCTCCCAACCATAAATCTGTTCACAGGTGACAGCCTGCAGCAAAACTGGCTCAGACCTCATCCTGACCCAGCCTCCTTAATTTCAGGCGACACTTTAGTGCTTGTTAATCACAGAATATCACAGAGCTTTGGCAATTATTCCAACTCGTCATCCTCCTTCCCATCCACAAAGCTCAATCCCCACAGTGATAAGCTTTTCAGCCACGTTTTTGTGCAAAAAAAGTCAAGTATTGGAAAGGTTTTAAGACCATGCTAAACCACATGTCTCCGTCACCATTTCCCTTACAATGTTACTCTTGAAATGGAAAATAGGCTTTATGAAACTAAGGGCACCGACAGCTGAGTTGCACATTTCAGGTTCTACCACATAATTTTAACGTTTAATATAAATAGCTCTTAATTGGGTGAGCAAAGTGGAAGGGATACTAATTTTATTAAACCTGGCAAAAACATGGCTAAAACCCGACTTCATTTTAAGACCCCCAGGCTCTCTCTCCCCCAGTGCTGTGTGTTTATTGATGCGTCTCCAAAGCTGCCCACCAAAAATCATTTCTAATGCACCTTCTAAAGGCTGGCTGAAATATGTGCACAGATGTAAGAAACCACATTTAATTTCCATCATCTTTTCAATGATTGGATGCCTTCATGGTGGAAACTTTGCATCTCAGCTGCTTTATTTTGAGCTTGATGCTCCTCACGCTTTTCCATGCTCAGGTGTGATAGCAAGCTGGCCTCTTCTGCTGACCATGTATTCACAGGCAGGAACCTTCCCTTTTGTGAAATATCCCATCGAGCAACTTTGCTAACTGACTGCTTCCAGCACCACAACAGCACCTGACAGATCAATGCCAGATCTACCATGAACATGGGCTGAAACAATCCCACAGTCTCCTGCCTCTGTCTTCTCTGATGAACTTTGGCATTGACCAACTGCATATTAAGCTACTCACCAGTTTCTCCAGGCTGCTTCCACTGCTCCCAAAACCAGCCCAGTTCACAACTGCTTATGTTCTTTCTTGTTACTGCTTTGAGAAAACACAAATTGTATTTAACAATCTCCTTCACTTCACTGCAGCCCTTCCCGGGGACAAACACACAACTCCTGTATTTTCTAGATTATCACCAACTGCTTATCTACTTAATCCTGTATTTTGGTAAATCTCACTGTGATATGGACAGAGGGACAGCAATTGCCAAGGAATGTATGCTGTAATCCACGGCATCAAAGCCTGCTTGCATCCACCCTCTATTCAGCGCTTGCTGGGATTTCATAAATGTGGAATAAGAAGAAAACTTCCCTGTTGCCTGCTGCAGCCCAAATCCTCTCTCTGTGCACCCAAGCGTTACCCTTGCCTCTTTGGCAGTGGCGTTTGGGTATCCTCCTCATGCCTCAGAACACCACAAGGACAAACAGTGATGTCTCGGAAGAGATTAGTTTTCTCTTTCTGGAAGGTTAAGATGCCCTACTATTTTTTTTTTAAAGAGGCTAAAACAGGAGTTTTCACAACTGCTTTCCCAATCACTGACTCATATAAGAAACAGTTTAACTTTCTGCAATTTATTTAATCCTCTCTTCCACCTCCTCCAGGTCATTAATCAGTGTTTACTACCCTCTTTTATGGAGTGCTCTTGAGGACAGCATCAACATCCTCAAGTTAGGGGTAGCACGTCTGTCCAGAGAATATTCTCTGCCTGAAATCAGATACTCAAATACAATCTTTTCCCTTTGCACCAGGGCTGATCATTCTCAAACACAGAAGCTGTCCTCCACAGCTGAATCACTGCAGAAAAAATGGGACATTACGTATCAAATACTCTTACAACTCTGCCAGAGTATGAAAATACACACACACATACTCACCACACAGAAGGGTCTCGTTTTGAAGAAGCTGCCAATTAGCTGTCCCCACAAGGCTAATTTATAACTCTCTGTGACTTCCCCAGCTGCAGCCCACGGCTGCATGCGAGATTCAAAGCACCTGCTGAGGGACGAATCCTTTCAGAGACTTTTCACTTTGTTGTTCTGAATAACCTTTCATCCGTTTTCTGAGCACAAAAGCACACCGGTGTGCGATGTTGGGAAAGGTGCCTTCTTCACTGGCAGGGTGTGCAAAGGCAGGAATCAAAGCGGGCAGGCTTGCGAGATCCTGCTGGCAGAGGGATGGCTATAGTGCTTTATTTTAAAGATATACTGAAGGCAGGCTCTGGCACTAAAATGTCTTCCCCTTTATACTGATATGGAACTAAGCGGGACTACTGCAGAGGAGCTACTGGCCCAGTGTACAATTCCAGAGGACCTGGTATGGAGCAATGACAGATGCAATGATGCTCAGCTGAATTTTCAGCCTGAAACAAACAACAGATATAAGAAGCAAGTATTGCTCCCAGACACTTCAGAGGGGTGCTGGTTCTGAAATCTGAGTTTTCCACTGTAAATGAGGTTAAAAAAAAAATAAAATGAAGAAGAGAGTGCACTACCAAGAGCAGCAGAGACAGTTACAGGACTCTTACTTTGAGATTTTAATTGGCATGAAAAGGATGGCAAGGAGAGCACCACTGGTTCCCCTGATTTGATCTCTGCAGTGCAAGATAAACAAAACTTCCTTGATAAAGGCTACAATCTCAACTCTTAAAATGTATCTGGTAGTCGGTCTGCCACCTGCATCGGACAGACAATCTAATGAAATTAGACAGCCTTGGAATGAAGCCAGTGTTTAGCTCCATTCAGCATCCAGACCTGGCTGGCTCCCTCAGCTGGAGAGCTCGTGGACTGGGCACACACACCACGCATACAGCCCAAAATAAGGCCACCAGCACCAGGAGAAGCATGGCTAGTTTGACTGCAGATGCCACCCCTGCATGGTTTAGTGTTCCCCACTGGAACTCCTTTTTCTTTTTTTGGAGACTGAGAGCACCTGCTGACTGGAGCATCCTTTCCAGTATTTCAGAGTCAGAACAGCTCACATGGCAATTAGATCCAGCAACTTACACAGTCACTAACATTGCCACTAGGTCTACAGGAATTTACAAAGAGGAAAAAAAAAAAAAGTACTTTTTTTTTGACTGCTGACCTCACTAATGACTACAGGTCTGGGGATCCTATTTGGTAACAGTGTCTATCTTGCAGGACCACCTCTGAGGGCACTCAGAGAGAAAACTCACCATATATAGAACATAATTACACATTTTCTAACATAATTATTAAACTGTCAATTTGAACACTTGGGATAATTTCAACTCAAGCCACAATTTATTTGTCATTCCTAATGCCCTCTATTAGATAGATGTCCTGTTCTGGGACACTGAGAGTGGAGGAGAAGCCCAACAGGAAAAAGATGTATTTTTAATATCTGAAAATAACAGCGCTAAAGTTTCAGTATAAGACCATGTGAAATACTTTGCAAAGCTCACCATGAATTGAATGTAGGTTAGTTAAATGGTGACACAAACTTTCTCCAAAATGACAGAATAACGTGATTAGTAACCGCTTTGCCCAATTCTTGCTTGGGTCCTCAAATTCAGTCAAACTAGGACTAGAAACTATCTGGCATATTCATAAATTAATGAGAAACGTGAAATTCCCAGAAATCGATGAAGGAACAGGAGTTTCTACATCCAAGCTAGAAATACCGGTCATCCTGCACTCACACACTGATTTGGGAAGTTAGCAGGGCCAGAAAGCCCAGGACTCCCACCAGCAAGCCCTCACCCATCGGGATGCGCTGGGCTAAGAGAGATGCAGGCTCTGAATAATGCTGGTTTACACACTGCGAGAGAACCAACATTTTTCACAGCTCCAGCTGTTCTTACTCCAGTTATCGACATGGCTAAGGCAACATCTTTCCATTTTTCTCTCTATAGCTCATCAGTAGTACAGGTGTACACCATGCACTAGTAGTCTGATAAACAACTGAAGTTGGTTGGTTCAAGGAGAATAATGTTATTTTCTGAGGTCATCTGATTGTTTAGCCATCTCAGATGGTTCTGTCTAATTAATCACAAGTCAATGAGAATTTTCTCTTGGAAATGAAATGAATTACAGTTGATGCAGGCTTTCAATGGGCATTAGTTCCTTCCCACTGTATTTTTAGATCATTTACACAGGTTACTTTCAGTTCCTTTACTTCCATGTGTGACAATACCTGCAGTTGAAAAGCTGACTTTAATCCCTGAAGCTGTCTGGATACCGGGCTATAAAAAGAATAACACAAAGTCTACTAGAGCAGTCAAGTCAGTCTTGGCACAATGCATGGCAGGAGCAAGGGTCATGGATCAGCTGCCAAAGCTCCTCATCCTGCAGTGGCTGCACACTGGAAGAATGATCCCGCTGCCATTAAAGCTGCTGCTCTTTCCTGGTTCAGATAAATCACCTCTACAGCAATGGGGAACAGGTGTTACAGACAGTTGGGATGCAAGAAAATTGTCTCAGACATTTTCAGGACCAGGTTGACCATCTCAGACACCTATTCTAAACTGCCAAAAACCAAAGATTAGACAAAGCGACAGATACATTCCTATGGGCTTAAAAGTTGCTATTATTTCCTTTGTAATCATCTGCTGCACAAACACGGTGAGATCCAAATGTCAGTCTCTATCCTTTCTGCCTCACACATCATCACCAGTAACCCTGAAGGACTATTTTGCAAAGGTTGCCTTTGCAGCCTTTTCAGATGTCTCTGCTACCACTTTACTGATGTTATTCCCTAGGTATCCCCAGCAGAAAGGGGAACTACACAGCAATAGAAATTTTCTGCACAGGTAAAGCTGCAAAGGGAAAGGTTAGGGATGGTAAAGACGACAACTGTCAGTGTAGCTTACAGAAAAGCGTGAGCTCTTACTTTGTTATGCTGCTAGGTAAAAATCATGCAGCTGGCAATTTAGCCCTGAAGATACAGGCAGAAAGAAACAAATTATACTGATTCTCTCTTGGCTATTTTGTGCCTCCCGAGACCTGCAAGAGTTAGCAGAAACATCCTACTGTCTGTTAAGTTAGCTAGAATAACCTCAGTAAATAACAAGAGAAGTAACAGAAAGGGTCTCCTGTAAAGCCTCTTCCTCACCAAAACTGAACAAGGTGACCACAACCCAACATGTGCTGAATGTGCCAGGGGACTCCTGCGGTGATGCCTCACTAGGCCAGGTTGAGTTTAAACCCATCTAAAGGATGCAAACTGCATTTCTCGGGGCTAAGCCTCAAGACGAACAAGGGTGCAGCGCTGTAGCATTGTGCCCTTTAAGCTCAAGACGAGAGGAGAGTTATTTCTGGCACCGACGCAACATGTGCTGAAATCGGTCGCTGCTGCTCACGTGGGACGCGGCAGTTCCGCAGACAACAGTTGTCGGCGAGGGCCCGAGGCTGCTCAGGCTGTTCGGTGCAGATGGACATCCTCTCTGAAATCACAAGCTCCATTTTCAGCTTGGCTTTGCAAACCACTGTGAAGCTGGCACAGACCTGGGGAAGTGAGCTTGCCCAGGATACGGCAGTTGATGTTGACCTCAACCTCGCAGAGCATATTTGCATTTGGGAGCAGAGCTTACTGGAGGGGATTTTTTACTGGCCTGTTGTGATGCTGGCTGAGTGGTCTCACACCCGCTCCTCGCAGCTACCTCGCTGCTCTGAAATGCAACGGAGGTTTGTTCTTTTTCAAACTCTGTTGTACTCCACTCCTCAGCCTCCCTGCCTTCGGTGCATTACTGACATTTAAATACCAGTATTTAATATACCCGTCTTATATGTACAGTAAAATTGTGACTTTTCATTTGCTGTCATATCCCTGTTGCTAAGCAACCGTAACACAAAGGAGGAACCCGAAGATATGCTTTACTCCTAAGGGCCACATGAACTTCATTTTCACTTCTACTGTACAACGTACTCAACACAAATAATGCGCAGATGCTTCTTTGCTACCTAGTCTCTGGGCAACACACTTCTTAAAGACCCTTTGGTCATGCAAAATGAACCAGGTGCCAACCAAAAGCCATTCTCCATTTCTCCAATGCAGCTGTGCCCCGGGTGTATGTTCTGCTTTGAGGGGGCTGTAAAAATTCGGAGCGGTCACAGTGCAGACACACAGCCCTGGACTCTAACCACCCTTCTAACACTGAACTCGCTCACAAACTTTGCCAACTTCCTGGTTTTCGTTGACAGTTCAAATAGCATCACAGATAAATTCTGAAAAATCCAACAAAACCCCTGAATGACTGAAGTGAAGCAGCAATAATCACCACCACAGAAAAGCGAAGCATCTCCCCCAGCCTGCAGTGCAGAATAATGTAACAACAGCGTACACGACGGTGTAACCTTCACAGTGAGCGTGAACCAGCAAGGAAAACAGATAGGAAAAGGAATAAAAGAAATCAGAAGAACTACAAGAAAGAAAATAAAAACATAAAACTTCTGGAACCTTGAAAACTTGAACTCTTTACTTTAGGTAGTTTAGTTTTTATTGGTTTGCAGCCACACCACAGCCAATTTAGAGAAACCAGCCAACAAGGCACTAACATTATTGCGACCAAGAAATGCAATTTATTCTGTGCTAAAGCCCACAACTTACTGTATTTGTTCCTGGATTTGTACAAAAAACATATGGCCAGATTCAAACCAGAAGGTATTCCAAAGGTCCTGGATGTTATAGACTACTAGCACGAGAAATGCCGTACCACCTGAAAGCTTCCCAGCTCTTCCCTGGCAAGTAACCATATAGTTCACGAGACTGGATTTAAAATGAATCATTTTGGTAAAACTACAATCATGCTCATTTTCCACCTCACTCGTGATATACTTTCAGCAACAATCAACCAAGAGCTAGCTAGGCTTAGAAATCAATTCGGACGTCCTTCCCTACCTGGACTTCATACTCGGCACTATTCAGACTTCTGACAGGGAAGACATGTGAATTACATTAAAGTCAATGACAAAACTCCTGCTGCTGACCTTAAGGATGATAAAATTTCATCCTAAATTCACCTTTTTTTTTTTTGGAAACCCACCCACACTGCTGCACAGGACTAACCTGGGTGTCCACAATGCCCAGATTTCCTGCACATCCAAAGCATATTTTCTAATCCATGGCCCTTCTTCCACTTTTTTTTAAAGGCTGCATGCATATTTCCCCTTTTGCAGTCTAATGCATTAATAGAGAAAAATAAGTGGTATTTCTTGCTAGTAGCAATCCATATGCATGAGCATAGAACAATAATTCAACCTTCTTTGCAGCATCCCATCAAAACCTAACCAGCCACAGCACGTGGGCTGCACAAAAACAGTCCCAACAGGTATTTCTTTGGAGTAACTATGGACGAATAACTGCAAGGGTTTTGTTGGCTGCCTGTTGACGCACAGTCACTCCACACCCTTTCAAAAAGCCACTGACTGTAAGTTTTGACCCTGGCCCCTACTCTGTCTCATCTCGGTATGGTATTTAGGTTGGTGACATTACCTGGAGTTTCACCCAAAAGGGACTGCGAGATACAATTTGAAAAAAAGGATTAGCCTACTTAACTGCATGTGACCATACAGCTAAATCTAATATGCATCCCACAGGGAAAAATAAAGTACAATTCAGATGCAGACACAGATAAAAAGAGAGAGTCAATGCAGAAAATCATAGCAAAATACTGCAATCATTCAAGCCACCCCACAAAAGCAACCTCTCATGCTTCTGTCAGACTCCTCCTGGATCTGCTGCTTTGAGCGGTCTGCAAGAGCAAGACAAAATGCCTTATGGATTGAAAAACCATGTTGGGAATGTAAAAACAACGAGAGAACAATAGAGCCAGAAGAAATCCAAAGCTACCAGTGGTTGAACATGCAAAACAAGCATAAAATTATTTTTTCTGTCAGAAAAGCTGATCTGCCAGTCGACCAAAAAAACTTAGATAATGAGTGAGAATTAGCAACATGAAACAAACAGAATGACTAAAATTTACATTAATATACACAACTAAAAATAATGATAAAATACTTCAAGCTATTCAAAACATCAGCCAAAAAAGTTATGAAATCATTTACTGTTCATCAACAAGTTCCAACTGTCAAGCTTCTCCTTGGCTAAGAATGAATTTCATGTTTTCTTCCACTATTTATCTTGTTGATTTCTTTATGTACACACAACCCAACTGAGCTGTGACACCACCTCTAACAGTGAGAAGACACGAAGAGCTCTAAGGAGAGGAAACAACAGCTCTAAGCATTGGCAATGGGAGACCCAAGGCAGATGGGTGTCAGCAGAGTGAGAAATCCTTTTATGACACGGAGCTGACATAGCTTACATGCCCATTGAGAAAAACGACCATGATGTGATGAGCCAAGGTAGAGTGGTCCAAGATCTCCTAAAAATTTTTTCCCACTCGGATTGCAGCAGGTTAGATCATTCCCTCACCTGTGCTGCCAAACTACCCCCATGATTGGATTTTTGTTGAATCCTCTCCCTAGCACAGAAGCAAGTTCTGAAAAATGCAATTTTTATTTTGAAGCATCAGTACTTTAGCCGTTTGTGTGCACCTGTCTTCTTTGGTACGCTGCACGGGCACCTTTCATCATGGCAAGAGGAGATGGCAGAACCTCCTCTGTACTTCCTCCTCACAGTAAAGCCATGCTGACAACTCTTACCTTTTTATGTCATCTCAAATGCACAAGGTCAAAAAATAAACCCTCTCACACTGTGACTGGGATTTCTTGCTAAATCAGCATTACTCCAAGACATAAAGCGCAGTTGAGTTTTTCAACATTGTCCTCAGGCTGTGTGTCTCCTCTGAATTCCTGTTGAATATTGATTTTGGATTTAAAGGTCTAGCTGCCCACCTCATCAGGCTGCCCTGCTGTATACAAACTTCAACTGATTAATGGGTTATTTTAAATGTGCTGATACCTCAAGGACTAAAGAACATGGACAGGAAGAACTTTTCTTCTTTTGCTTTATGCACAAGGGTTTAGATCAAACTATGCCTTCACAGAAACACAGGCTTGCCCTTCAAGATGTAACTACCAACCAGACTTTCATGTGCACTACTTTTTTCAAACGCATATAAGGCAAATCTGCCTAGCCTTATAATCAATCTTAAAATACCATAAAAATCACTTGATATTAAACTTGAGACCACATGTTGGCTTCTGAGATATTCATAACTCTAGCAGACCTTCTATTAAGCAAATGGAATTCATTTTGTAGACATTATCCGGATGCATCTCTCCCCAGGTGAGCTACCATCTAGGCAGGTTTAATGGACAATTCCTCAGGCTGCCCTGGCAATTACTCCTGTGCTGACCTGGAAGGATCATTAATATTAGGGAGTCGAAAGGCAATTCAATTTCCACTCTGGCTCAGCCTTAAGCTTCTTCTAAGTAGATGCTGTCAGCTGTGTCAAATTATATACGATGCCTAGGTGATGTGGAAGACTATCAGGAACAGAGCTGGGAATGACAAACTCAATTCACGAAGTTTCCAAGCTGAACTTGAGTAGTGGCCTAAGACACCAACAGGCCAAAACTACTTGGCATGGGAAAACTCTTAACAACCACCCAAAATATTTTTTTTGGGGTAGAGATTCTACAGGAAGCACAAAACCAGCCCAGAGCAGTAAGAGAAGAGCTGCTTTACAGAGTTGCATATAAAGAGATTTCAATGCATACAATAAAAAAAATAATGGCTTAATGGCAGAACTCTGAGGAAGCTCAGCTAACAAACACAAACAGGATTACACAATATACCCAGTACAAAGTTTTGATCCTCTGCCCCTCAACTGCAGTAAAAAAAAAAAAAAGGACGGCTCAGATCCAATGCAGCAGGTAACCTTTTCACTATCATGAAAAGCCCCCCAAAACCATTACTCCTCTCAACACAGTGGTTACAACCTGCAAACTGGGATAAATCTGAATAATCATTTCCCCACTTTATTATCCTCCGATTCATTTGAACGAAAACAGCGTATCAGAAAAGGCTTTCCCCTTTGCATTCTATCTAATGAGGAGAAAATGAGAGAATTAGACATTCATGTACAGATAGAAGCTGCCTCTTCCTCTCTTTAAAAGCCCCTTTGTGTCTTTTGGCAACCCTTGTCCTCACCTTTGTCTTTGCTCACTATCGTGACACACCCGTCCCACCTGGTGCCAGCCCTGGTTGTGCCAGCAGAATTCCCAGGGTGCAATGTAGGCGCAATAGTGCCACGGCATTTTAACTCTTCTCGGGGAGAATAAAGGAGCGAGAAAAGATCACGCACCTCCCAGAGGAGCTGAGCGCTCTCACACAAACACATACCTTTCTGCTTATTTTCGGGTAATATGGAAAGCTTTGTAACCGATGCTCTTTTAAATTAGATGCCTTGGAGGGTTGTTATTGAAAAATAAATACATAAATGAAGGAAAAGCCTTGCTCTTCGATGTTAGAAACACGCAAATAAACAATCAACCTTTTAAAAATACACAAACACTTTCATCATCATAAACATGCAGCGATCTACCCTCCCCCAAAAGGTTAGATTTAAAAATGAAGCTACTTTGCATTATATATCACGAAATATTAGTCAAACAGAGATAGTCATTCACTGGTAAAGCAATTTTTCTTATCAAAACATGCAGATAACTCACAGGAATTCCCGTTGTGCAAATGCTCACTGAAGAAAAATCAAAACAAATACACACATACGTCCACACACACACAGTCTGAGCCCAAAGGAACAGCATGCATGGTCAGGGTTTAAGCATCATTTAAGCCAGAAATAATTGCTAGATTATTAAAAATAAAGCAGCCTGGCCACTATTTGAAGCAGTTTTTATTCATGCTTTTATTTGATTCTCCTCAATTTTCCTTTCCTTTATACTCATTTGTAGCAAACATGCTAAAAACCATCTCTATCATTTAAAAAAAGCAAAAGAGAAAAAAACCCAGAAGCATCCATGCTCTGGGTACCAAAGCATTATTTTCTTGGAGCAGAAAAAAAAAAAACAACAAACCAAAACCCCAAACCCCAAAAAACCCCAACCAAACCACAATTTAAAAGCTTTTCTATATTTAAAACGGATAACCGTGCAAGAAATTTGATCTCAACATTAAAGGCATGCAATCTCCAAGGAGACATATTCTAATTAAAAAACAGTCATTTTCAATAATCGGTGCAAATGTCTTTTTTTTTTTTTTTCTTTCTTTCCTCCTCCCCTCCTCCTTGCTCTCAGACTAATGGTATCTTAAACCCTGCATGCTGCAGCGCTTCGCCTGCGCTCCGCACCGCCTGGGAGAGAAGCAGCTACCTGAGAGTTCTCACAGTGCCATCTCATATCCATGGCTGCCTGGCTACCCTGCTCACAGCCTGACTTTTTTTTTTTTTTTTCTTCCCCCTCTCCCCTTTTCTGAACGGAAATCCTAGGAAATTTAGTCCATCCTCTGAAATCAATACTGCTGACAGGCGCGCTCCCTGCCTCGGCGGGAGCCCACGATGATAAATGGCCTGCGCAGCGCCCCGGCCTATCACCGCCCGCCACACGGGCGGCGGCGGCGGCTGAGGGGAGAGCGAAGAGCTGCGCCCGCTACCGCCACGTGCCGCCGCCAAGCCAATGGCCGCGCCCGGAGCCTTGGTGTGGTGCCGTGCGGAACCGCCGCCGCCGCCAGCCGCGCTGCGCTGAGGAGTGGGAGCGCGCGGGAGCCGCCCCGCCCGCCCGGCGGCTGTGGGAAGAGAGCGCGGATCCCCCCACGCCGCGAGGAGAGGGGGGGAAAGGAGGGAGGTTTTTCTCTCTCGTGATTTCAATGGGGTGGGGCCGGGAAGACGGGGTTGTCACAGCAACACGTGACGCCTCGGTCGCTTCATCTAACGTTATAAATGTTGAGGGCTGAATAGCGCGCGCGAGATCCCCAAATGGACGAACCCGCTCGCCCCCCCCCCCAAATGGAACCGCTCCTTTCATGTCGGAACCCGCCCCCGCCCCGCCGGACGCCCCACGGGCACCTCGGACGTGACTGGCGGGCGAGGGGCGCGGGAAGGCGGCGCGCGTGGGCTGCCGGGCGGGCACCGCCTGTGACATACTGCTGCGACCCCCAGGCTGTGACAGACCACTGTGACCCCCCGGCCGTGACCCCCTGGCTGTGACAGACTGCTGTGACCCCCCGACTGCTGGCGCTGCAGGGGAGCTGGGGCCTGGGACCAACCACGGTGGAGAAGGCAGCCCACGGGAGCAAGCCAGTCACCAGATCCCCAACTCTCCACCTGCACTGTCCATTCAACAGACAGCTTTTAAAACTATATTTATTTTTAATTTGCCTTAGTGAGAGGTTTTCCTTTTGTTTTTTTCCCCCTTAACAGCTTAAAAGCGACCAAACGTCCACCTCGCTCTCCCGAAGGGCTTTTCCCTCAAAACTACTTAAATAAGGGATGGCAACACTGAGGGAAAAGACTAGTGAGATACAAAAGACTCAGGTGAGATTGCCTTTGCCCTTCCCTCCACAGGAGCTCAGAGAGGATAAGGTTGTCCTGACATGCCTGTCCCTCTCGCATCCCTTGCAGTGGCAGCGTGTGTTGTATGTTCCTAAAGACACTTTGAACTTGCAACACCGACTGACAAACCACACCTCTACACATACGTTACTGCTAATGGCCAAATCGCGTGGCAGTAAAACAAATGTTCTCTATATAAGAAACATCTCCCTCCTCTAAACACAGAGCCAGGTTCTACCTCAAGGTGTGTGGCTCAGTGTATCTGGTAGATTTGCATCACAGGGTCCAGATTTTTAATCACAGAATCACAGGATGGTTTGGGTTGGAAGGGACCTTAGATATCATCGAGTTCCAACCCCCTGCCATGGGGAGGGTCACCTCCCACTAGCCCAGGTTATTGAATGTATTAAATATTCAGTTATTAAATGATGAGCATATGTAATAAGTGTCTGCAGGGTTTGTGGTTTTTTGTTTTTGTTTTTGTTTTTTTCCCCAATGAACTGAAGAATAACAACCCAGCTAGACAGCAGCCAGGCTGCTTGCGTGCTGTCTGCATTCATTCATTTGGCTATAATTCAGTCGAAACAAAGATAGCTAATGCTGAAAGAAACGCTGCATGGCTTGTTGGCAGTGGTGTTACTGTTTGTTAAATGTCTGTCTGTCTGTGCTACGTGGCGCTAATTAAAGTCTCTGGCCCACGTCTCTCACACCTGCCTTGTGTCAGAACCTTGCTCTTGACCCTCAGACTGGCAAGCTTCAAGACAACGTGCAAGTGAATGGCGCAGAAAGTGCTACACTCACTTGTTCTACACATCTTTTTCTAAGTTTACTTTTTTTCTGGCATGAGCCAGCAAATTTAAAAGGTCCCCTGGAGCTGGACATTATATTTTGATAGCTCCCACAGCTGCAATTCTCTCAGCATTTGCACTCAGAGCAACTCTTAGACCTCTAAGGAGCTCCCTACAAATCCCAAGATCTTGACTGTGCACCTTTCCCCGTGGTGAAGATGGCCGAAGACACCATCAGGACGTCACTACATGGTCGCTGGTGCAGTGTTTTGCTACAGAGGTGGCAATGGTCAATCCTTCCAGCCTTTTTTGGCCGTCCCTTCTCAGGGACCAAGGCAGAGGACAGCAAGGGCAACGCTGATGGTTTGCAGCTGTGCTCTGACCGCCCCTCTGGCATCAGCATTGGTTTCCCTGCGCTGCCTGTCAATAATTGCTGTCGGGACTGTGTCCTCGAAGAAAGGAGTTCATCTGGGGGACAAAACAAATAAAAACCCCACTCCTATTGTCATTAAAGAAATTGTCTAAATGGGAATACTCAATACCATTTGAAGCAGTCCAAACAATGGTGTCCTTTCACATTTAACAAATCAAACTTTCATTAACCCCAGCATGTGCCTTCCTGAAAGACAGGACTAAATTATCTATAATATTTTGCTTGAGGTGGTATTTTCTGGTAGTGTGATTCTACACTAACACCACTGTTATGACCTGTCATCTGTCCCGTGTGCTGTTATTCAGGGGACGAACGCAGCAATAACAGTGATGGTATAAAAGAGGGATGGCGAGAAAGGTTTAATGTACAGATTCTGGGTGCCCAGCAAAAAACAGCTTGTAAAAAAATTCCTTCTGTTGGACAATATCCCTCCATCCATCAAGTTCTGGGATTTCTTTTGCTTTTCAAGGCGAGGCAGTTGTGTGTGTATCATGTGTGATGTGCTATGATGTGATAGGTACAACAGAAAATGTGGTCAGGAGAGATTTTACTCAAAGGATGGGAAGACACTATAAGTGTTACAGGCTTAGCAGGGCAAAGCAGTTAGAAATGCACCTGATTTTACACTTAAGTACTCGTGAGTTTACATTGAAGTAAACTCCTGACTGCTTTGTTGATTCAAGGACAAATATATAAAAAATAGCATCAAATGCAAAAAAGCGCCATGAACCTGAATTTGCTTGAGTACACACTCTAAAGCTATATGTGATAGTTTTGCTGAATTTATGTATTTTGCCAAATACATACAAAATATCACTTAAAAACCTTCTTCTCAATGCACTGAGGGGTAGGGAATGAGTAGGGATAGCACATATTTCATAGCAAGGGACAGAGTGATAAATATCACAAAGACAAATCTATATAGTTACTAAAATGCAGAAACAGCATTATGCTTGAGAAACCTACACAAAGAATGACATAAAGTCCAACATACACAACCGAGAACAGAAGAAGCCAAACTTGAGATTTGATTTAAATCGAAATATGCTACATATTTCATTAACTAGACAAGAACTGTACCGACATATCATCACTAAAATCCTCACTACTGCACCAGGCAGTTAAATTATTATAATTTATCTAGGGAAAAAATCTACCCAAGAGCAAGCCCCCCCCCCTTTTTTTTTTTCTTTTTTGCAGATACCATTTTATCAAAATAATTTGCACCTACAATTCAGACAGGTGGAAGCCTTAAGTTCTTACACTCCAACATAAAGGCAGGCACAAATGAAGCAGTTTGAGATGAGAGTGAGACTTTTATATACTTGAATTTCTGCACAAACAATGTACTTAAACCTCATGTGACGAAAACCAAAAAGCAATTGACAGTTTGCAGGAATTTATAAGTGCATATACGTGCATCCGTGTGCACACATAGCTACAATCCTAGAGAGCCACTTCACAGGCTGAAATACTTTACGTACCCCTTATCACACTTAATGAACACAAAAGTTAGGTGAGTTTTAAATATGAACTTCTACGTGTCCTTAGGGATTAAACTGGCATTTCAGCTTGAGAGTCACATCTCTCTTATGCTCAGGTGGGCCTCTGCTGACACCCAGTCACCTGCAAACTCCCAAATATTGTATTTATTGTATTGTATTTAACAACTTTGAGGCATATGTGGATTTACAGTGTACTGTGCGTTTTCATTTCATAATTACTCATATGCAAATTCATTCCTATCCAGAGAGAGATGATACTAAGGAGGAAGCCTTACTCTTTTCACAAAGTAACTGGGAAAGAATTTGGGATATCATTCAACGTGACATCTTCGCTTTCTTCCTAGAGACTTCTGCAAGACTCCACTCTGCTAAACTACCAAAGTCTGGGAAATAAATGTCAGTGTCAACACTTTCTGTCATCCCTGTAACACTTAGTGTACTCTGCACCTGTGACAAAATTACCCCCTTCTGGCAGGAAGTCTGTAATCTCCTTCCCTGAGGTCTGAACTTTCCCATCACGCTGTCAGCCAAACTGCACCCATCAGGCCGGCTTGCAGATACCTCTGTTCCTACAGATCGTAAGAAAACAAGCTCAACAGTCATGAAAACCTTTGAAAGAACTGCCTTCTACTGCTCGAAAGGTCAAGATCCTCCTCCTTCTTTAAGCAAATGGAAGCAGAAAAACTGTCGCCAGAAAGAATTACCCTCTCAAGAAACTATAATTTAGATCAATCCTACCTGTTTAGAACTAACAGCTGCCATCAGACTTTATTCCTAAAGCCTGTACTGCCAAGAAACAGATGAAATGTACTCCTTTTTGCTGGGCACATGTATATTTTCATTCTCTGCTTACTCCCTACCCTTTTTTTCTGGTCTTTCCAAATCCTTCTACACCTTGTTAATCAAGACAGTCATAATAATACATAGGGAAAACCTGATGATACACAGCTATTATGCTAATTGTGTAGGGCACGTTTATTTTGTCTCAATTTGTCTCCATAAATTATACTTCTTATCCTCGCAAATAGTAACACTGCCTGATTGCTCACACCTATCTGGTTTAGTCATAAGTACTTGTTGCTTTACCTAGGGTGGAGCAGACAAATTGCACGGGAAGATGGACAGATACAGATTAAAGGAGAGGGGAAGAAGTCAGCTACTTGTATTGAAATCTTTCCAAGGATGATTAACAGTAAACAATGGCAAACCTTAGCATTTTTGAAAATGGCAAAATTAAACATTGATGGGAGCATGTTTAAAGACCCTCACCTGTAGAAGAAAGATAAAGAAATTTTGCTCCTAGAGTGATGCTATCTAAAAAAGCAGATACAAAGGAACAGTGTATAAAACTCTTCAGTGTAAAAATCTCCCAAAGATCAGATGAAACAAACTAAGAGCAGCATTCTGAAATTTTGAAGGTACCACGCCCACACTTTCCTAATTAAAAATAATCTAGAATGACAATGTGTAGTTATTCACAAGGATCCATTTCGCCCCTATAGCTACACAAAGATATCAAGTGTGACACACAAAAAGCTTTCACCCTTGCTATCCTGTCCTGGCTAGAAGGGGGTTTGCCCCCCTGTTTCAATCTAGGCAGCATTAAGGCTGCCTTCACTTACCCCTGACTTTCCACCATCTAAAACACTTGTAAAGACTTCATCTGCCTTGATGTCTGCACCAACTACACCTCCGTACAGGTCAGTCCTAAATAACCTAGTCCTAAATCCCCACAGATGATTCTCGTGAGCTCACCCGCTTCTTTTGTAGAGGGACGAAGGGAGCCCAGAACAATGATGGACCGAATCTTTGATTTGCTGTTTTAAACCAACACCCATCAATTTTACATGTGCTACTCTCCTTTCAGTGGATGTCAGTTCAGGCCCCGGATTTACTGGGGAACCTGAATTATCTCCAGAGGCTCAGAAGGGCAGATGAGCCCCGGGGGTTTGGATGACTCTGGGGAACAGGTTCGAGATTGGTACAGCTGAGGCAGGAGCAAATTTCTAAATTGCATAAAGGTTTTTTCCTCCTGCAAACAGCAACAGGAACCCAAAGGGAGGCAAGAAAGAGCTCCAGCGCCTGCAGCAGCACAGTAACAAGGTACATTTTCCAGAAGTTGCACAAGAAGTTGTAACTGAAAACAGAAGTTGGCTGGGAAATGGGGAAGAGAGCCCCACATCTGCCTTTCGCTCTGTGTTCTTCAGCATGTCAGAGATCACTTTTTCTTCCCTCAATCCAGCAAAATAAAGAAGAAAAAAAAGTCTTTGTGTTCTTTCCTCCTGGGTACATAATGCACATCTGTGTGCACACAAATAAATAAACTGGGAACAACTGCAGATGAAGAAATTCTGTAAAAATAAAGATATTGATACCATTTCATATCTTTATCAACATTTTGTACTTAAATATTTCAATATGATTGTGCATTTCACAGATTATTTGATTCAATGTGATTCTCTCATCAACTTCGACAGGGTCAGAGAAGACTTTACCCCCATGGTGAACTACATGCCATAAGACACAAACCTGTTGTACCAGATAGTTAGGGGAGCATAAAGAAAGGTGAAGTCTCAGCTTCCACCATATTTTCCCCAGGTATGACTTTGCTCTCCATCAGAGCCATTTTTAGCACCTGTGGAATCCTCCTTGCAATTTCAACATTTATAACACAGTTTAAATCTACAACAGAGAATGTAATATACTGGTTTTGATTGATCCAGATCTTTAGGTTTCTAAAACCTTGTTGGTTCAAAGAAGATTGCTGTGAGTATATTCTTTGTTCTACTTCAAAATCCTACCTTTTCAGAGACACACACAGCTTGGAAATAGATGTCCAAATGCATTAGTTTTTGGCCTTGCTACATTTTGCAGAGTGGGAGTATAAGGAAAAAAAATAGACGAGAATGTGAAACCTTCCTTCTAAATTAAAGGTTTCATATCCTAATACGTAATTTCTATGGGTGTTAGTAAACGCTTCCATTATCCCCTAATGTGGAGAAGCTCGCAGAGCCTGGGTGTCTGCTGCTGCCTCTTTAATCAGAACCCTGTTTTGACTGTTCTGTCAGGTAAACATCAGAGCCTGGGCCCTGGCTTTTCTGTGCTCGGTGCAAAAATAAAGCAGCTATTGAATAACTCCTCAGCCACCCACAAAAGCGCACACAATGGAACGTTGGCTGTTCACCCAGCACAGTGAGAAAGCCTTGGTGGCTTTCCCATCACCGCAGCAATGCTAAGGGCTTCCTCCAGCCTGTGGGTTGGGTCTTTACAGGAAGGATGATTGACATGGATAACAGATTCAAGCGGCAGCCGTAGCTGAAAGTGGCTGAGCCTCCTGTAAGCTGACAAGGATGGAAACACTGAGAGAGAAACCTTCAAATAAAGAGCTAATTAACGGGCGTGGTTGTGTGCTGGTTATCAGGAGAGCTCTAATTACAAGCCTAGAGGAAGACCACAGAACTAATGAAGGAATTCACATTTAGTGGAGAATATCTTGCTCTGACATCAACCTCCCGCTGATGGGAGATGGAGGAGACTGATGGGCTGACAAGGCTACTTGCATCTGTGAAGGGCTGCTCACCTCCCTCTCTGCCAGCAGGCGGGTTTAAAAGGAAAGGGTTTTTACCATAAAGGAAAACCAAGCAAACTAGAAGAGCCATGCAAACTACACCACAGTCAAATCAACCCAAAGGCAAAACCAAAAGCAATGGGAACTGCTTAATTTCTGAATGAGAAACTCGTATTCTCTAGAAGGGCATTCCTGTTTGGAAACTGAGCTCGATACTTGGACAACTCTAACAAAACAAAGTAATTCAAAAAGGAATTCAAATACTTTATGAGAATTCCGTGATTTTTCACACTTTAATTAAATTAATACTTTGGCTCAGCTGTTTTGCCATGGGCAAGAACTACATAGAGTTGTTATTGGGGGTATTGGCTTTTTGTTTGAAGTTCATAGCATTTAAATAAAGATAGTAGAAAAAAATAAGACAGGCATACAGAGACAGTAGAAATTCATGGAAAGACTTTTGTGGATCACAGAAGAGGCATTAAAGGGCTAGTGAGAAACCCTGGCCCCTCTGAAACCAACAACAATTCTGCCAAGATTTTAATCCTTATTTTTCTGAACATCCTGAAGTCTGTGCTCTGCTTTCGTACCTCTTTGGGAAGCAGAGTTACTTGGAACCACAAGGGAGAAGTCCTCTCGCAAAGGGTGTTGCCATCACCTTGCCATTCAGCACTAAGGAAGGAGGAGAGGATGTCGGTGCTACTCTCCTCCTAGGTGAAGCTTGTAGGTTTGTATATCTGCATCCTTCAAAATTTCACACAGATCTTTAAGATAAGTGCTGTTAGAGAAACTGGTTTGAAGGTGGAATACCTACTATGCATTGTTTTTAGGGAAGACCAGAGGCAATTGGACATGTTCAACCAGTATGGAGACACGTGGTGCAAGTGGAAAGGTTTCACTGCCTACTGGTGTCACAGTTTTTCAAGCTAAAACACTCTGACACACTATTTATATTCATTTCTGTCGGTACATACCTACTTAAAACACCAATTAGCCATAATTTTAATTTCATTATGACAAGACATGAAAAAAGAAAAACATATTGCTCATCATGTTATTCTTCCAGTGCATACTATTTCAGAAAAAAAAAAATTAAGGAGTTGTATTTTTTGGCTGATTATCTGTCAAACAGTCTGCCTGTGCAGGTCACAGTTCTGTAGGCAGTCAAATAAGCTCCTGATGATAAACTGCAAATTACAATCCTCATGTACAAGGCCACACACAGGCATGTATACCCCTGCATGTTGGAAACACCCTATTTGTTTTCTGCTTTGTTTACTATCAAATCTTCTTATTTCTCTTTCATGCTAAGAGACAAGTAATTAGAAGTCTACTAATCAATAGACCATTTTATTATCCAGTGCAGCTCTGAATAATCCTCATAATTTAACTAGCTTCTGAGTAGGCCAGCAGGGAATACGCAGAGAAAACAAAGAATCTGACAAATGCCAAGGGCTAGTCAGTACAAAGCAGCTTTCAAGAAAATAAAAAAGCTACCCGAGATTAGTTTTAAGTTGTGGAATCAAAACAAGCAAAATGCAAATCTGTTTTTTCTTCTTTTCTTTGCAGAAAAATTCACGGCTGCTTTGTCCCAGCTAAACCCCAGAGGTCAAGCACGCTCTGACTGCTGGAGGTAGCACCTCCTCCTGCGCCAGGGCATGCTCCTTGGCCACAGGAGGGGCTTTTTGCACAAAGAATGGAAGGGAAGGAATATGTTATCCTCCCTCAAGGCTCTCTGACGGGTTTAGGTTTCTCCACTGAAACCTTGTAAAGAGAAGCTGCAGCACAGCTGTGCTGGACCAGCAGCATCCTTGGGCATCAAAGCCAGGCTCCACTGGAATGTCCTTCTTTATACCATTGAAGAAGTGGATTTAGCACCTAACTAACAATAAAGAAGCAGGGATATACCTTCTGCCACAATAATCATACATTCACAGATAACAAAAACAGACAGTTCATCTCCTCTGACCTCCCTCCCTCTATTAAAAAAAAAAAAAAAAGTATTTGGTGTTCTAAAGTGTGAATTTATTTAATTGAAAGCAACTAGGATAATTATGCTTGCTCTATCAAAAATGTTTTCTGTGCTTTAAAGAAGACTACAGAATAAAAAAGTAGGACAATGCAGAGTAAAAACATTAATTAAATAGTCCTGAATGTATTTTCTCTTTCATTGCCTTGACAGCACAGCTGCACTATTTCCTCATTTATTGTTAATGAACTAAGTATATCCTTGCTTGGTCTTGCTAGAAATTTAAAACAATAAAAATAAACAAAAACACCCTAATGTTAAATTTAAGCCTTTAGGTCCATAAGAAATATACACAACTCAAATCACAGTCAGGTTTAAATCACAAAATTTTCAATATTTAACTGAATATTGCTGTAGCCAATGCATAAATAATCAAATGAATAAGACATGGCAAGAGGGAAGCAGATTTAAAAAAAAATATAGAATACAGATGCAAATGCTTCTATTATATAAAATAAAAAGTCAAAAGTCATTATGCTTAGAATTGATATAATTTTCATGTTGAACTTATTTTACTTTGGAGTCCGTGGCTGATGATCCAATTTATTTCATTAATGACATTATTTCTCAAAGTTTACTTACTGCAAAACCTTTTCTTTGTTAAGCCTTTTTAAGCTATTTTTTTGGCACATGCTATGCCAGGTCATTCTTGGTTGGATCCATCTCTCAGGAGGACCACGTCCTCTCTGTGCAGGAGAGGTTCAACCAGAGACCTCCCCACACCCCTTCCACCCAGAGTGATCCTACAGGAAAACAGAGCTGGGGGAGACCTCCTGGTTCACAGGGCTAGCCCCTTAGCATCACCAGCACACGACCCTTTTAGCAACTCATCGCACCAGTTCACTTTTGACTCTTATTCCTGCTGGAACACCACTCTCTTGATAGCCTCTTTTTGTTCTCTTGTAGGACAGGCTCATCACCAGTTCTCCCTCCCCTGACATGTGCCAGCAGTACAATTGCCTTTTACATCGCCACAACCCTCCAGCTTACTCATCTTGTTGTTGTCATTTAACACATTACAGGCTTTTACTTCTCATTCATTTCTAATTGATGAGCAATTGACTTGTAGTTGAATATCTTGTTATTCTTAAGGACATGATTTTGCACTTGATACTAATGAATTCAACTCTCTGCTCCTACCCCAGTCTGCAGGGTCATTCAGTGGATCCCCTTATTTTCTCCATACTGACGCTGCCTCCTTTCTTTATGTCATGCCTCATCAGCACACCTCCACTTTTTGAGCTACTCCTGGGCTACATTTTTACTGCCATTCATTGAAGTTAGTGAAGTCTCAAGAAAGAGGCGAGACTTGCAATCAACCAGCTCATCAACTGGGAACAAAATATTGGTTTTCTATTCCTGGTAGGTTACATCTAAAGTCCTGGCTTCATCTTATGCCTATCTACAGCTTTTATCTTGAATCAGAATTTGGAAGAAGGTCATACCTACTGATTTATAAAGACAACAAGAGCTACAAGAACAGAGTTGGGCAGAATGATAACAAAAAAAGGAGAGGGAGAAGAGGCCACAATAATCTGCAACAGTACTGCCCACACCCCCAGAAGGAAGAATGATGAATATCACAGTACCTGTAATGAAAAGGAAATATTTTGAGCCATACCTTTAGTCTGACTCATAGTGGTACATCTTGTTAACATGTAAAATTGCTCCTAATGGCAAAATGCATCCTCAGTAAAGGGACCAACTCTTTATTTTGTCTGCAGCTATAACAGAATAATTGACAAATAGTACAGAAGCTAAGAAAAAATAGTAGATACAACGTCACATTTATACTTTATGAGACAGATGAAGTAAAATTTTAAGTGGTGCAAAAGCCTCGTGTTTGTTCTTTGCAGACTGGTGAATTCCATCTGTTAAGAATGAATTTCCAGTTGGCACACAGAAAATGACTGCACTGTTGTATAAGCATCTCCGCTAGGCTTTGTCATTTATTTCTGTAATTAAAACCATTTTGAGAAAGATGTAGTCAGTTCAAGCAAATTACATGTTACAATAAAACAATTCTAGTAACAATCCAGACGTTATTAATGAATACTCAATTCTATATAGGAAAGTATTAACTGGGGTAGCTCCTGAACAGGATTATTGCTATTTTTGGGCTTTAAAATGTGTTTTTTGCATAGAATATGGCAGTTACATTTGCATAATAATCATAAATCCAATCCAGAAATGTAATTTTATTTTTCTGAATATCCAGTCTGTTAGTTTATCAAGGGCTGTGAACATCTGAAATGGTGGAGCAGAGGAAAAGATAATGATATGCCTTTTTCATGGGATTTAGTAACTGGAAACGAGCAGGGAACTGAAGGATGAAATTTTTAAAACAGGTTCTATTGATTATAAAAACACGGTTTACAGTTTCTCAGATCTGTCTGCATAGTGTTTACCAGCCTCTCCTCACCTCTCCAATCCCAAGCAAAGCAGCAAAGACATAATAACTGCTCCTATTCTGATTGTTTAGAACATACAACCTTTTTGTAACTTTCAGAGCCTTTCCTAAAAGCCTACTGGCAAATTACTACATACAGATGACTTAAGCATGTGTTCACACAAAGAGCCAGAAAAGCAATTTCTGAGTAAGGCGGTTTACTTTTGAACGTGTAGGTATTTGCAAATTCTTTATCTTTCCTTTTTTTTGCTTTCAGGGGAAGCATTTCTTATTGAAGACTGCTGCTGCCCAGGCTCCTCTGGAGGAGGGAACTCAACCAACCACCCCCATGGCCACAGGGACACCAAGCTCCAAGAGGACCATGTAACTGGGTCCAGAAGCTCTGAAGATATTCAGCAGTGTGCCTCAGAACAAGACCTGCAGTAAGATGAGGCAATGGTGTAAGCCCACTTTTGTCAGAAAACTTCCTCCCATAATTTCATCAAACTCAATGAATGAGACAGCACTAAGGATCATGACCTCATACATTTGTGGCAGTTTTGACCTTTCAAGCGCAGGATGATCATTCCTAGATAGTTTATCCTCTGACAAGGACAGGATATGAAGATAAAGCCCATCATATGATAACGTTCAGAAATCCTCCATTAGGAAAGGGCGATATAAATATACAGTACTGTCACTGATGTTTTATTACATGAAAACCTGTAACTGCTGCTACAAAATACTGTTCCTGTAAAAGCACTGCACACAACATTCGCAAATGAAATACAAAACTCCCTGATAGCTGGTCCATGGGAAAGGTGTGACACAAGAGCCCCAATGAAACAGTAAGCTCCTGAGGAGTAGGATGAGCTATTTGAGATGGTATGTAGCTTGTAAACATATGTGTGGTTAAACATCTTGAAACTAACCATCCGTCTCCTCACATTTCCACCTTCCACTTTGGTTTCCAGAGAAATTCCTATCACCACAGTCTTCAAAATAGGCTCATCTCAGCCTAAGAAGCAAAAGAAGGGTAGTTTTATAGTGGGACAGGTGCCCGTGTCCATGCATTTTTCCCTCTTGCAAGCGGTGGCTTCTCATGAACACTTTTACAGCCAAAACCCAAGAAATCCATACCTCAAGCAATTAGATTCCCAGTGTTGAAATCTGCCAAAGAATAAAGCACCTTCCTCACAGGCTACTACTACGTCTTGCTTCGTAAAGACAACACTACATTTTTATTTTATTATTATATCCAGTGCTGTGACTGAGTGAATCAACAGCTTAAACTCAGCTGGCCCATCCCAAACCTGAGACATGTCATTCCGCCTATCACATCAACAAGAAATGGCACCTGGTGCCTTTCCTTCTCTCCATAATTAGAAGCCTTGAGGGTGTATTTTTTTTTCTCTTTAAAATAAACAAATAGCACCTCCCCAAACCAGAAACTCTAAACAATGCTGGTTCCTCTGCGACAGGTGACTAAATCACAACAAAACTCATATAAAGCTCTAACTTTATAGTGAAACAAATGACAGTCTTCTCTGTGACTGTTTTAAATAAGTTAATATTTTATGGTTGCTTTGACTCAAAAGCTTTTAGACTCTTCTGTTCTAGACCCCTTTCTTTCTCCTTTTCTCCATGTTTTTTTAACAGGCTAAAAGAAAAAAAGGCAAATAAAGGAGAGAAGGTCACAAAGCATTTACATAGTTTTTGGCAAAAAATGCTACCGCAGATTAAAAGTCCACTGAAATCAGAAATATATGGGCAAATACAAAAGGGATAAGGTTCCATATAAATGTGCTTTCACATTAAAAATACTCATCAAGTCTCTCTGAGGTCTTTTCTCCCCTTTCCTGATTATCACGGGAGGGCTCACCAAAATAACAACCGAACTAGACTGGAGTCTCAGCTTAGGGGAGGGGATTAGCACCAGGTGAACCGAGACATCCATTGGGACCAACATAAATTTCACTGTTAGGTTGCCAGTACAGACTTGCTCATGAGATGCATGTTTTGCAGAAAGAGCCACCCTACTTGGGGCATTGACAGGAGCCCCCCGTTTCTACATATACTGACTTAGAAGCTTTTTACTCAAAGTTTCACTGCCAGTATCAGTCACCTCAGTGTTCCCAGGAAGGAAAAAAATAAGGCTTATTACTGCAAGAGAACAAAAAAGCCACAGGGAACTAGCAGATGCAAGGATCCTGATAAAGTTCAGTGAGAAAAGGCAACTTGAGAAATGCTGTTGCTTCATTAAAAAAATATTGGGAATAGGTTTTGAGTGGGAAAGATGATAATGATTCTATAAGCTAAATAAAAGGGAGGAAGGATGCATAGAGTAATCAACCAGAACTTTTCAGCAGAGGAACAAATCTAGGAGTGTGCAAGTAATTACGGAAAATGGGACAATTAATGAAAAATACAAAGGAAACACATATGGAAAAATTGAGAAATGATCTGTTGCATGGGTGAGAGTGAACACAGAGAAAGATAACAATGTCAGATATGATATGCTACTATTTTACTTCCCCATGTCCTTTTGCTTTTCAAACTCTTGCAAAACATTACCTCATCTGTTTTGTGTTGTGGGTTTTGTGGGGGTTTTTTTTGGGGTTTTTTTTTGGTTTTTTTTTTAAATCTCTAGTGTGTATAGTCACGTTTTTCACCTTTGTCTTCTTCACTGCAGACAACAAAACCGTTATCTAGCCAGACCATCACAGAGAGACAATGTCACGCACAGCTGACTGCGTCTTCAAGTACATTTGTTTGTATTTGCTAAATACATTTGGAATGTGTTCACCCACCTCTTCATAGCAGAAGCTCAGGGAGTTGAAACATCAAGAAATGTCTGTTTTGAAATCAGTCCCAGATACACGCACACACCCCACATTTCTAGAGGGGGTTTTAAGTAATCAGAGGATAATGGACGTGCTATGTATTATTTAATCAGTGGATAAAGAAAAAATGTCAAGTATCTTCTCTACAAGTATTTTCTGTCATCTCTGTAGCTCCTAACCTGCAATTCTTGCAAAGAAAAGCTTCAGACAATAGATTGTTTCAGCATAAAGAACTTCACTAACATCCTGAGTAAGCTGGCTTATTTACTTACATATATTCTTTGTAACTTGTATTTTTTCCAAATACTACATTTACACTGATTAAAAAAAAAAAAAAAGCTTTACTTTTAAACTGTTGCAGCTTACTTCTGTTTATGAAATTTGAAGGATGTTCTAATGGAGCCAGTCCTCTTCACTGTTTTAAAACAATGTGCACCTTCAACACTGTGAGCACGGATGTATCTACACAGCTCTGCTTCCCAAAAAACTGTTTTAGGGCCATTCAGTGTGCGGCAGAGTACAGTGCAAAAGACAATCACAGAAATACGCCTGTGATCCGAGGTCTTGCGCCAAGCTTCTTCAGCCTGAACCAGGATCAAATGCAAATTTAACAGCCTTCCCACTAATATACATCTTCAGCCAAAGGACAGCCCACTTGTGATTTATGCCATCGCTTCTTTCACTGGTGAGCCTCTCCCAGATGTCCTCATCACTTTAGGATGCTGCCCTTCAAATTTGCTTTATAATGCGCCTGGTGCATTTCATAAATCAAGGCTGAACTCCTCACTACTGCGCATTACTCCTGAAAATAACCTCACCCATCTTCTGAAGTATGATCCATTCACTTGATGAAACGCTAAGATTTTTCCTTCTTATGTCCTGGTCAAATTCGTAATTACAGCACATACGCTATTAAATGTTCCATGTCATAATTAGATGATAATAATTTGATGATTCTACTGAATAAGGCAGAGAATGAGACCTGTGTGAAATCTTTTTCTGGTGCACCGTCACAGAGCTGGAATCTGACTACATCCAAATTCAGCAAATCCAATGAAGTTACAAAGCTACATTATACCATCAGGAGGAAATTCTGAGCAATGGGGAAAACCCTAAGCTAAGGTACCTAGAGAATTCTGACACCCAAATTTCAGAGCAAAATTAATTCAGGTGCCCAGAAGCTTTTTCCAAGTAGAGGAGCTCTGGACTACATTTAAATACTTTTTAAAAAATTGTTCACATTCTGTCTAAAACCCCTTGTTAGATGTTGGAGGCCTCTATGGCTCTTGCCCTGTATCCCAAAAAGCATGCTGTGAGCTTGCACGGTTTTTAGCAAGTTTTAAGAGGATCTGCATTGTCTTGTATTTGGCTGTTTACAAAAGTAAACCAAATAATTTTACAGAGTAAACCTAGGAGCTGAAGCAAGACTTATTTGAATGCAAATAAAAACCATAATAATGCTCTATATAGAAAAATACCCTGTGCATTGAGGATAGAGGGGAAGGAAGAAATTAAGAAAAGACAAACTAGTGCACAAATAACTTCTATGAATAAATCCCATCTCATGTAGTAGTGGTGATACCCAAAAATTATATAAACATTATTCTACCAAATTTAATTTGTCCATCTTTTTTGTTTTGCTTCAGTGGTGCCCCAGAAAACTTCAAGACAGAATGCTGTATTTGTATTAGATTACACAAGACGGTTCAAAACCTATTGGAAGGTTATCATTTTCTAGTAAATTATATAGAGACCTTTTTGCAATGCTTGAGGCTGTAATACTAAGGCAAGGTATTTTTCAAATGGTGTGGCATGTTATAAATTTAGGAAAATGTACGCATAGGATTTGCAGAACAATCTAAATGATTCTGCACTTGACAAAATTTCAGGCATCATGTCTATTATTGTAATATTTTTTCCCACAGAGTGCTCGCTTCACGTCTACACGGACATATCCCCTGAAATGCCAAAGAAAATGGAAGCTAGGTGGTTGCTTCTTGACTTGTAAGATTACAAGTTGCCAGACTCTTATGGCAAGAACAACTGCAAGGCCAGATGAGAATGAAATTCCACGCTTAATTACTTCTGCCACAGAGTCTAAATATACGCCCAGCTTGTGCCGAAATCATGTTGTGCTGCATCTACTGATACGTGTCAAGGGACTGCGTCCTTCATCCTCTACCAAATGTCGGAGATACCAACAAGGGTAAATTAGGTATGGGGCTTGTAGCAGGTGCTGAGACCTCACTCGATACGCGTACATATGCATGTCAACCTAGATAATACACTTGGACGTGGCAGGCAAAAAAGAACATAAATCACTGTCAAGACAGGCTGCTATACTCTGCAGAAGAGAGTCATGATGCTTTACTGAATGCAGGTGCCATTTTTTTTTTCCAAATGAGATTTTGATTAAGAATTATTATGCCTGAAAGTCTTTTAACCCCAAGCCCTCATCCTTTTGACTGCCACTTCAAAACATGTGTTCTAAGTAATACAGTAACCTCACCGAGTTCACAGCCACGCAGGCTTTAGCTTAATCCAACTTGAAATAAACACACGAAGCCGATGGTGTTTGTCAGACTGATTTCTTGTGAAGTCAGGTTACATTTTCTCTGTAAATGAAATTTTTAACCTGTTGGCCACTTACATATTTGCTACAGAGAAACAAGCACAATTTTTCTTTCATTAGGCTAAAGGTTGAAAATCATCCTGAAGTATAAACAGCATCAGCCTGTAAAAGTGCTAAAGGGTATGAGAGGTCCAGAAGGTGTATCTTAGACTGACATTGCTTTTCAAAGATAGAAGAATGAATTTCTCTTATGTGCTAGAAGCTTAGCTTTTAGAAATAGACCATTAGACACAAAAATAAAATGACAACTACTTCTGTGACCTGTGGTCTTTCTCAGGGTCACTGTTCTGCCTGATTTTGCCACCCTTACACGTAAATACATAATTCACGAAAAATCAGAATCTGATGGACCAAATGAGCTGTACAGTTCCGACATTTAAAATTTTACAGAACCGTTACCTTGAAATGTCTCTCAAAATGGAAAAACACACTGCACAACATACACAAATCACTGAGTCACTCCAAAAATGTAAGCAAGAAGAGCCTTATATAGTAGGGACCCTACATAACCGTTCAAGAAAGGCAATCATCTCTGTACTGCGCCTTATTTTCTAAGACCAAACGAAGCATAGCTTCTTTTCGTATCACTCAAATTGGCCATTTTCTTTCACACCTTCATGTTCTATTATTTGCGTGAATGCAGCTAGAATGGCAAGATTTATTTAGGAACAATACTTTATCAATCGTGAAACACAAAGCGTGGTCCAATCTCACAGCACATACACTTTAAATAATGTCTGACAACTCAGCTTACTTACAGAAGCGTAAGAATTGGCAGTCTGAATTAGGGACATTAGTGGTAGCTATTAAACATTAAGAGCCCTTTTCCCTATACATTCTCATCTTTTTCATTTACTGTTTCATTTTCAGTGTTATTTTATGGCATTATTTTATAACGGGAGGACAATCACAGGAAATCTCTCTATGCTATAGTGCTCCTTCTCATACAAATAGAGAACATGAGCGAAGCATTTCAGGCCAGTTACAGTTCTCCCAAACTTTCACCACCTTTTCCTCTGAGTTAAAAAGTGGAAAGTACTGTGTTCTTCAAGTCTGAGCTTACTTGAAAAAAAATCCTGCTCAAATAATCCTGCTTCCATCCCATTTACCTCATGTAAAGGCTCAAATTGAATCTACCCAACTACTATTTAAGGGATCGCAGAGAATGGCTAGCCCCGGACTATGAGAAAAGAAAACCAAACCAACCCCAAAATCCCAAAGCAGTTTTATTTTCTATGTTCCCAAGGTCTTTTAAGCCTCATTGATGCAGAGGCATAAAAATGACATCTCTTCCCCAGTTGAGGGACAGGAAGCTTTCAAACGAGGTCTCTCCTTTGCGTGTGATTGGCCATGGAGAACATCTGCTCTCCTGTGCTACCTGGGGGGCTATAGACCTCATGGCTAGTCGTTCATGTGGATGGGCTACAAGGCACCTTTGCTCACCCAGCCATGACATCAGCACATTGATGGATTTGTTGCCAAGAGCCATCACTTTGGTATCTCCAGAAGTTGAAAATCTCATTCTGGGCCGTGAATAAGGAAGATTTTATTTAAGGGGGACTTTAAGTCCTGCGTCCTGTGAAGACAACTCTTCTAATAGATGTGGGATAAAAAGAAACTATTTAAGGCAGACCACATGATAGAGACAAGATCATTTGTTAGTTGGGTTTATGCATCGGGTAGGAGCTAGCACCTAGGAGAAGTACTGTGCGCAGCTATGGTCCAACAGGGAGTAACTCTGGAGAGCTAAAGATGCACAGAAATGAAAAAGTTTATCAGCCGGGGGCAGGAGAAGGATGGTTTAGCAGGTTAAAAATTCACGTTTCAGATTTCAGCACAATTAGCACGCCTCTCTGTGCACTAATATTACTACTCTTAGAGATGGTTTCTATTTTAATATTGCTTGGCAGCAATGCTAGAAAAAAACTTGAGAACACTTTGCCTTTGACCCTGCACTTGAATCTCATGAGATTAACTAGTAAAGGATATAAATCGAATGACTGTCAGGTCTCTATACCGCAGGACAGGTGTTTCTAAAAGCATTTTTAAAGCCTGCCACAGCTGGTTAGAAGAATAGACTTATCAAAGAGAGGCCACAGAGACAGGAGAAATGCTTCATTCTGAAAGCAGAAATACAGAGTAAAGTCAAAGAAGGGAAACAAACAAAAAAAGCCTCCACAAGTCTCTTGTGAAGTGGCTAAAATACATAAAAGGATTTTTCAATGGCAAGTTTTTCTCCCCATGTAACTAAGGAGACCAACCAAAATTTCTGCTTGCATTTTTCCCCATGTAGTTTTATTTCAGATGCCTTGGCACACGGCTACTCACGTTTACAGCACCACAATTCAGCACAAAGTCAGCCTGGTCGTGTGTGAGCCCGAGAGTGCCTGCTTTCCAGAAAACAGGAGGTGGTGGCACTGGAAATGAGGCTTGAGTCACGATTGCCCTTGCAACTACACACAGGATGCTTCTTTGCAACCTCTCATGTCAAAGCACTTTCAGTGTCTACAGCCATTAAGACAAATACCCATTGAACTGAGCTAGCCACATAAAAGAAAAGATGTTGATTTCTCCTCTACATTCTGTGCTATAAGGAAATCTGCTCTTTGGACAAAAAAATGGATGAGAACCCCAAACCTGTCCAGACAAAAAAATAAGGGAAAAACTCCTGCAAAGTCTCCATATGTAAGCTTGCTAGACTTCACTGCCATCTGCAAAAACTGCAAGGCATTATTGAAAGGGCAAAAATGATTAGGTGATGCTGTTCAAATGCCTGGGGCTGCTAGATTCAGGTTCTTCTCATTCCTCGTTCTGATTATTATTCAAATACACTCTTCTTCTTTGACAAAATCAAGGCAATTTTTGGTGTTGCTTGAAAATAGTAGCCCAGAAAAATCAAACATCATCAAATATTATGTCTTGAATTATATATATAGTACATTGCCAGGTTTATGTAAAAGATGGAGCATCAGCAAGGTATAAACACTCAAACCCAGTACAACAGAACCATAAAACATGCTGGGCAAACCTCAAAACTGGTATCCAGACTGCTTGATAGCTAATAAAATACGTGAATAGAAAAAGAAGTAGTATTGAAAGCATAGCATAACAGCAAAACAGTTGCAATACTTTGCACTAAACAGTTGCAATACTTTGCACTGAATTATGCAATTCAGATAAATACTGGAAAAGCCACACTGTCAAACTAACACCAAAGTTGATGCTATGGGACTAGTTTGAAGTTCAGCCATTCAGCAAGAGGTATTAGAAGGAATAAATTTGGTTCTCGACTTCAATTTACAGCTTGCAGGAGAAACTTTCCTACAAGGGAATACATCTCTGCTGTCAACAGTGGGCTATAACGAATAGACCCGGCTCCCTGGAACACCCGTGACAGGAGAAAGATTAAATCCAATAAAATGGAAGTCACCAGAACTCCCCAATTCACCGCAACTGATTTGTAATCTATTATGTGAGGCAAATGATTTAGAAAGGTCTCCGTTCAGACAATGAAGAGAGTTAATATCTATAGGATGAAGCAGCACGTGCAGTTTTTCTAGATTAGCAAGGATGACTGATATATTATTTACTGGCTTGGGCATTATTATTCTTTTGAAGCTTACATTTATGTCCAAAGACAAGCTATAAACCAGAGCTTAGTGGAGCTGTTCAGACTCGCCGTTTGTTATTAACAGATGACCTTCTCATAGGTGTTAAAATATTGTGAATATGCAAACTCCATTATACTAGAACAGCTTCAGCCCCACAGGAGAGCAATAAAAATGACCTGGGAAGTCTTCTATTACAATAATTATTCTAGATGGAAGCACCAGCCATTTCCAAAGTTTAGGTTTATTAGTGTATTAATAAAATGTGATCGTGACACTCCTGTGAAACCATTGTTCTAGTCTTTTCTAGCACATACACGTGCCGCCAGTTTTCATTCAAAGACCTTCAGGTCCTATGGTATCTGGCACTGTTCTCTAAACTCCAACCTTTGCAAATCATTATATCATAATCTCATTTCAATTTTTAGAAAGTTGAATTTGTAGCTTTCTGGTCTGCAGAGTAAAACCTGACAACGTGAACTCTAAGTTGCAGATACCAAAAGACAGATTAAAATAAATAAATAAATAAATAAAGAAGTTACCATTATGGCACTGCTACAAGGGTTGCGCCGAGTTTTTAGTAGCATTTATCTTGAAGTAGTCTGTTAGTCATGTTTTGGTTGCATCACCTAAAAAGATATGGATTTGCTGCAGAGGAACTTGGAACAAATCAATCCCTGGACTAATGATACATGGAGAAGGGCTGAAGTTTGGTCCTTTTCTGGAAACAACAGGAAACATCATCATTGCTGCAACTGCAGGAGTCAGCACCGAGCTGAAGGATAACCTTAGGCCACTGCAGGACAACAGGGAACAAGGGTTGTTTTCAGCACTCAAACAGAATTTTAAACTCCAGACACATCCTGCCCTGGTTTTCATCTGCAGAACTCTCCTTGTATCAGTAAAAGCATCAGCAGAAGCCAGGAAGTGCTTACAGGGTCTGTAGGACTCTTCCCTCCCTCTCTCTAACTCTTCATCTCATGGGGTTTGGTTTCCAAAGCCAAAGGCTTTAGACCTGGGCAGACGGGGACAGGAACACACGGGGAAATTCCAGATGCTGTGGTTCAGTGGAAACGTATCAATCCTGATAGGCCAGTTTTCATGCATCGTAACAGCAGCTGGTGAGTACAATAAATTATGCTTAATATGAAATATATTTTTCCATTTACAGAATAAGAAAAATTGTAAATTCAAATGATAAGTCTGGAATTGAATGAAACATGATTACTTATCCAAAATGCTACAAAGACAAGGGAAAAGCACCCTCCAGAGCACACTGTGACCTTTCAGTGAGATGATAGCAAGCAAATTATATGGCTGCCACGGAACTCAGGACTCTCCAGTGAGGCTGATGGCACATGACCTTAACAGCAAGGGGCCACCTGACATTAAAAAAAAAAAAAAAAAAANAAAAAAAAAAAAGGCAAAGAAAAACAGCTGGAGGATAGTAAAGGGGAACATCATTACCGTGCATACTAGTGATGCAGGAAAAAGTAAAAAAAAAAAAAAAAGAGCAATTCTTGCATAAACAATACTGCTTGACAGAGGAGGAAGAACAGTTTACAGAAGAAAAAATAAATAAATTGGAATAGAGAAAGAGACTGAAAGACAAAGGCTATGCCAGTGCCAAAACAAAACACAGCTTTGACATAGCTGTAATTTATTCCACAAGCAAAGCAACATAACGGATCAGTTTGATCCTTATTTCTGGAGTCCCAGTGCTTTCGTGGGTTTATGTCCTCTGTTATCACATCAACCACCATATGTCCATCTCACCTGTATTATCCTGAGAAGTGATGCAGGAATGCCAAGTAGTGCCGGCAGGCGCTGACTGCCATGCTGGGCTGGATGGGCTAAGGAGGTGACAGACAAGTCCCCAAGCTGCTGCAGGACAGCTGCTGAGGAAATGCACCACCTTCACCTGCACAGGGCAGGACACAAGCTTTGTCTGCTGTTGTGGGCTGGCTCTTGGGGACTGAAAGGTGACGCACACCTGAGAACCTTATTTTGGATGGGATGCCATCCAGAGGGACCTTGACAAGTGGGCTTGTGAAAACCTCATGAGGTTCAACAAGATCAAATGCAAGGTCCTACACAAGGGTTGGGGCAACCCCCAGGATCGATACAGGCTGGGGGGTAAAGAGATTGAGAGCAGCCCTGCAGAAAAAGACCTGGGTGTCCTGGTGGAAGAGAAGCTGGACATGATCTGGCAGTGTGTGCTTGCAGCCCAGAAAGCCAACCATGTCCTGAGGGCATCACCAGCAGTGTGACCAGCAGGTCGAGGGAGGGGATTCTCCCTCTCTGCTCTGCTCTCATGAGACCCTCCCCCCACAGTGCTGCATCCAGCTCTGGGGTCCTCAGCACAGGAAGGACACTGAGCTGTTGGAGCGAGTCCAGAGGAGGCCACAAAAATGATCAGAGGCTGGAACACCTCCCGTATGAGGACAGGCTGAGAGTTGGGGTTGTTCAGCCTGGAGAAGAGGCAGCTCCAGGGAGATCTGATTGCAGCCTTCCAGTACCTGAAGGGGGCTTATAAGAAAGATGGGGATGAACTTGTTAACAGGACCTGCAGCAATAGGACAAGGGGCAATGGTTTTAAACTAAAAGAGGAGAGGCTTAGACTAGATATAAGGAAGAAATAATTTACGCTGAGGGTGGTGAAACACTGGCCCAGGTTGCCCAGGGAGGTGGTAGATGCCCCATCCCTGGAAACATCCAAGGTCAGGTTGGATGGAGCTCTGGGCAACCTGGTCTGGTGGAAGATGTCCTTGCTCACCGCAGGGGGGTGACTAGGTGACCTCCACGGTCCCTTCCAACTCAAACTTTCTATGATTCTTACCATATGCAATACACAAGCCCATGCCAGTCGCAGTGTAATAGCCACTAAACCGCCAGATGTTCCCCATTTAACCAGTGCTCAGTTTCTACCCATCTCTACACACCATCTCAAATGCTTACAGTTCACTTTATGTAGACAGACCTTTAAAAGCTGCTTGTTTTCAAAATCTGTAGGCAAATCTGAACAGGCAATGATTAGAAATGTGTTTTCAGAGTCTTTGGAGATCTAGAGCAGGCCCTCAGCTGGGAGCTGTGAACAACAGATAATGCCTAAGGGGGAAAAACACAGCTAGGGGTGGATTTGCTGTATGGAGCTTGATGCACTGAAAGCAGGTGCAGTGACATGTCGTCATTATTACTTCATCTTTCCCTCTCATAGAGATGGGGATTGAGACAATGATGGGGATTGGAACCGTGGTGCAGAATACCGAACTGAGATAATCTAATTTAGTGTCTGCATCTGTATTCAAACTCAGCTGTTCATGAAGCAAAACAAGAAAATACATTTTTCCCTTTTTCAAGCCATTTTTTGACTGTTTCAATTATTTAACTAAGCTTCTCCATGAAAATAAATGCCAAAACAGCTTTGGGGAAACCTCCCTCTCAAAAAAAAACCCCAAAAAGCAACCTAACAAAAACACCCAAACCTGAGCACAAAAATGTGAAGGAAAGCAGAAAGATTAAAAACTTATTTCATTCCAAGCATGGACTAGCTGCACATAAATTAATTACACAACATAGGGAAGAGAAGAGCAAATCTCCCTGAGATATAATAGTGTCATGTATCACAAAACAGATTCAGGGCACACCGGGGTGGAACTGAGCGTAAGTGACAGCAAAGGTGCAGCGCAGTGGCAAATGCATTTAGTATCTTAAAAAAAAAAAAAAAAAAAAGAGAAATCAAGATTTGTTGATAATTACCTCTGAAGGGAGAAAGAAAAATCACTGCAGGACTTAATAGCACCTGCTGTCAGACGGTCTATGGTGGAACACTGGTTTTGTCCCCCTCATGATGAGGGGGGGATGCTACTTTTCTTCCCACGGAGAAGGAAGAAGTGCTGTAGCATCATCATGCTACAACATGAGAAGTAGTGCAAGAAGGGAATCTGATAATCAGGAAGTCATAGAATAAGACAAATATTTAAAGAAAAGTCTTCAGGTGATTTACAAAAACCAAAATCTGTTCTTCTATCATGCCAGATTTGTATTTCTGACCACTTAAATCACAAGATGCTGCTTTAGCTTGTAGGAATAGAACAGAGCCCTTGTAATGGCACAATAATGAGTATCAAAGAAAGGAATGTCAAGGGTAACAAGAATCTGTCAGGCAGACAGTCTTGTAGACAAAGCGGGATCTCAGGGCATCTTCACATGCTATTCAGTATTCAAAGAAAAGGTCACAAACTGCATCCAGCCTCTGCAAAAGTCCACAAGAGGAAAGCAACAGGCTACTTGGTCCAAATTTACCGAGCCTACACGAGAGCCAGGCAGGATTTTGCTCACAAATTATACCATTATTCTCTTCACATGGAATAAAAAAAACCCCAAACAAATCCAAGTAAATAAATTGCCAGAACTAGCTGCTGCTCCCCACAACTTTTTGCTGCAGATGTGGTCATTCACAACATGCCTCTTACACCCTTACCTTGCAAATAATCCCCTGGTAAGCAAGGCTGTTCAACCCTGAGAGCATGAGTGCACAGAGGCTGCTCTGACTGTTAGTAAAATACATGTTACAAGCAGCCCCTTCTCATCTTCCTGTTTAATCTCTTTTAAAGGAGGTAGGCTTCCTGGACACAAAATTACTAAATCGCAGCCTGAGGTTATTTCTTCTCCACCTACAGGTTTATGTATGTTTAAGTTTCATTTTGGAGAAAAATTCATAAATACTTAGTACCCAATGACTTGACATCAAGGACTAAGGAATTGCTGTTGTAAGACTTAATTTTTTTTGGCTAGAGGAAGGTTCTTCCATTAGCTTTAAAACTCAGTGTTTGAAAACTGAAGGCTTTTGATTAATTTCTAAAGGCAATTCTAGATATACAGCTGTCCACCAGACAAAAAAAAACAAACCAAACCTAAACCAAAACTCTTAGTCTGAGCTTGGAGTTCTCAATTTAACACTGGAGTTAAGCAAAACTTGAGTTAAAAAAAAAAACAAACCTCAAACAAAATAATGGTCTTGGTTAAATGCAACTGAATGCAGCCATTCCTTTGTATGAAGGAAACCAGGTATTGGCATGCTAGCCAGTTTGCATTTTGCACTTGCATTTCCTCAAATCTCAAAGCTCCCTTTCAGCGCAGCAGGCAGTTAGCTCACCCTAATTACTGCCAGGGAGGCCCAGATGCTTTTGTCAGCTCTTCAAGCCTGGAAAAAGCTTACCAGCAGACAAGCAGACGAGCCAGCCGTAGGATCAAGGAGGGTTCCTAACAGGAGACTTGTAAAAAATCCGCTAATACTTATGTGCTCTACTGAAGGGAACAAATCTAAACACCTTCTAAATCAGAGATCAAGCTTGATTATTCATATCCAGGATTATCTTCCATGCTGAAGAGACAAATACAAATGCAGTCAATTACAGAGAGAGCGAGCATCATGAAACCCTTTCTCGTGTAATTTGGCGAGACACAAAGCACTGCCTTAAGCCGATCTAAAGATGTGGCACTGGCTGTTCAGTGGCCGTGCCTGCCTGCCAAAAGGACCCGCTGTGGAAAAGAGATGTGGGGTCCAGCATCGCTCGTGACCATGTGCCGGTTCAACATCTTCCTGACTCCAGCGGCAGAGGACCCAACGGATGCCACCACTTCCCTACACAGATACTCTGAATGAAGTCAAAGCAATTACTATTTTCCACATTTGGAAATTACACGGAGAGGATCCTCCATTCTCTTGCAAATTGAATTTCACAAGCCTTCAAAGCAATTCAGCTTAAGCTTGAGAAATAGACTCAGCGGCAGCTCTTTATCCTCCAGTCGTGGGGGAGGCCAGTGACTGTTATCACTGATTTCAGCAGCTGGTTGAAGCCAGCACAAATCCCCTATCACCACACAAAATACAATTACCTCCCCCCGCCTCACCACCACTCACATAAGAGAGAAAAAAAAACCACCTGCTTGTTTGAAAATTAGGACTGCAGCTTAACTTGAAATAGTTTCTTATGTTTGGCTATAAGATTAAAAAAAATAAAAATTACAAAAATGATTAATGCAGTTCAGGGCTGTGTGTGTTGTAAATCTGTAACCATTTACTGACTTATTTTAGACAGTGAAACTTGCCCATGTCAAACACAGCTTTGAACTACAAAGGTGGCCTCAGGAGACCCCAGCTCCCCATGCCATCTGCACTGATTGCTGATTTTGAACGAGTCGCTTCGGCTTCCGCGCCTCTGCAAAATAAGCAGAGCAATCCAATCTCCTTGGCAGGAGCCACAGAGGCACACTGACTGGAAAGCATATGTTAAAAGTCAAATATTATCCTATTTTGAGCAGAAGAACATTATAAAATTTGGAGGCAGGACCCTCCTGTTGCCACAAAAGCTCCTTCAATGGTTAGGGCAGGGCTTCGCAGCGGGGTGTGCACCCACCACGCCCCGGAGAGCACTGGCTGCCCTTCATGCCCTTCTCCAGAGGGGTGCAGGGCTCCTGCCAGCTCCCTGTCACATCTGCAACCTGTGAGCAAGCCTCAGATAACCCCGGGCATCCAAAATGGCACAAGGCACCTTGGTGGAGACAACTGTGTCGAGTCCCACATCAGACAATGTTCAAGTAGTGACAACATCTGAATTAGAAAATTGATCAGCAAACTAAATGCACTGCCTTCAATAACAGGACAATCACAGAATGTTAGAGATGGGAAGGGACCTC
>VZTO01008179.1:11473-76980 GCA_013400615.1 Syrrhaptes paradoxus | reverse complement strand
AGTTCCCTGTCCTTCTTGAACTGAGGGGCCCAGAACTGGACACAATATTACAGATGCGGTCTCACCAGGGCAGAGTAGAGGGGGAGGAGAACCTCTCTTGACCTACTGACCACCCCCCTTCTGATACATCCCAGGATGTATTCATCACCTCAGGACAATATTCAGGGGAAAGAGCATCTTATCCCACTACAAATCTTTTTCTCTTGATTTGCCTTGTATAAATGAACATTAACTTTGGACCAAATCACTGATCATTTGCATATGCCATAGCACACAGTATTGGTGTTAATGGGGCTGACCCAAGCGGTTTGCTGCCACGTCACACATTTGCTCATCGGATATTCTCAGCTCAACAGCACCTACTTTATTTTTTCTTTCACAGCTTTCTCTATCTTGGTGATGGCGGTGGCGGTAGCATATGTTCAATCCACACACGCGCCTTTGTTTAAAACTTTTCTCGCTCTTCCAGTCAAAACTATGGCTCCCTCATTTTTGGTGCTGTCACCTTTTACTTTGAACTTCTTCATTGTTTGGCTTGTTGCAAGTTTATATATGAAGAAACAGAGTGATGAATGTCTTTTCAAAACACAGGCTGCCTCTAAGGCAGCGCATAGTTTTGTGATTTACATTCTTTGAAGTCGATAGAGTTGTATCACTGTGACTGAGAATTTGGCTCCATGTATGAAGCATTCATTAAACAGTTTGGTTTATTTAGACAAAGTCAAGAATCTGTTACCCTTTCATTTCTGTCCATTTCTGGTGCCAGGATAATACACATTTCTGATCCAGCTCTCTGAGCATATTCATTTGTAATTACAATAACATTTTAAGAACCACTTAAGAAATTTAAGAACGTCTTGTCCTTCTTGGAGAAACACTTCCCCTCAAAAAACCAAAAATGTAGGAGCCCAAAAAATACTAAGAAACTTGCCAGCACAGCCCAGGGAATTCGCAACAGAAGTTCACCTTCTCTAGCCCACGCGTTACAATGTCCTCTTGGTCGATAGTGGCTGCAAGTTATTCTGTGCAATGACTGCTCATTACCTGGGGTGCTTTCAACACGTGTTTTCACCTCAGTTTCCAGAGTGCAAGTGAAAAAAACACTGCTTCCAGCATTAACGAGAGCTCTGCTGGCAGCCTTGGCAGAAAGGATGGACAGCAGTAGTAGGATCAGCCACATTTATCCCAGCTCTTCTTCAAAATCAGAGCTAGGAACTTGGAGAGAGTCGAAGAAGTTATACCAAAATTTATATCATACCATAATACGCCATTATATTTACAGATGGTCTACTTTTATTCATGGTTGGGTGTATTCATGTTTTACATGCTGGCACACCGTAACTTCTTCAGCTTCATTCAGCTGATGTAACTATGCCATATTCTAAGAAGATTAATTTATCCTATCTAACTTCTCAAAATGTTGGCACTGTCCAACCTTCATCTTTACAAAGAAGGGCCTCACAGCCCTTAAACACCTTCTGTTCAAGACCCTGCAGATCACTTCCCTCCCACAGGCAGTTAAATACAGGCTCTGGTGGCAAATACGGCAGCAGAGTACACAGCAAAACAACCTGTCAATTATTCAGGTCTTTTTAACCATCAGTAGTGTGGTACAGCAAGTGGGAAAGATGGGAGAGAGCCAACAAAGCAATGAGCCATCTTCTCTGCAGATCCCCCGTAAATCCTCTGCCGGTCACAAAGAACCACAATTAAGAGAATGTTTGGCATGAATGATTAAAGAGCTATTTAAAACTAGCAAATCAGATCACACTTTCCATGCTCCGTCACCTGGGGGTGAGGCTTTGTACAAGGTAATTCCCAGACATCCAACCTGGACAGAAGTAAAGCCATTCATTCATTTCAAATTTCTGTTATACAACAGCGGCGCTGATACCAGAATCACACCTTATGTCACATCTTAATTAGAAAAATGAAAGAACACAAACTCCTTCTTAAGAATGAACAAGAACTGATGCAGATCCCACCTTTGGTTCAGTCCTAGGCTAAGATGGCACTGGAGTGGGCAGCATTATTTCTAATTTGGTTTCTCATTCAAGAAAAGACTTGAAAAATTGTGTCTTTAAATCCCTTCCAATTCCAGCATTTACTTAAGCACACGTGTAAAGAAAACACATATATTTAAATGTTATCTTAAATAGGACTTCTGCATACTCAGGCCCAAATGTATCATGCGAAAAAATCTCACATAACTTATTCATCAGCAAATAGATTTTATAAAATTTCCTTTTACACTACTGAAAAAAAAAAACTATTTCACCTATTACAGTCAATATTCAGATAATGCAGCATTGCAGCTCTGTTCTACTGTTAGCATTTGTAAATAAAATCATGCTCACGCTGTGACTTCCACCCATGCCACTGCATTTTTCTCTTCTTTGATCAAGGAGGAGGTAAGGGAATGCCAGGTGAGGATTTTACTCTAACTTCCCATTTTCTTTCCTGGGCATACAGACCCTCCTTGTTACCTGACCAAAATACCTGAATACAGTTTCTTTAATGTTTCCAATTTTTTTTTTTTCACCTTGTCTCCATCTGTCTAGGTCATATGGGTATAGTTCCATACTGATGAACTTACCTTGCTAAGGCTTCAAAATGAAAACCTGCCTTTTGGTCTGTTTTGCTCATCAGCTGATGAGCACAAGCAAAGTTTGCAAATAATTCTGGGGAAACTGTGTGCTTAAAACCCAGCCATCAATCGAAATATGAGCACCCACCTTCAGAAAAGAAGAAAACAAAAAGAGAAGCTAATACTTGCCTAGAATACCCTCCTAAGCTTTAACAACTCACGGCTCAGACAAATCCAAGACTTTCATCTATCACCAGCATAGAGGGATAAACTTTACATGAGACAAATGGTATACGTTGATGTTGAGAGGTCTGTTGTAACTGCTGATGAATAGAAAGAATGTGAAAGAACCGTGTTGGCAGTGCATTAGCTCTCCTGCTCACTGTTACCTAAACCAGACTATTTTACCCCAGGATGTTCACCAGCATCCCTTGAACAGGGTTACTGTCCCCACCACTGTCAGCGTCCTGCAGTTCAGAGGTGGTGATGTCTAAAGAGCTGAAACCACATTACCCGTCTTGTGATGTTCAGTATCAAGTTAAAACCACCACTTGTTGCTTCTTAAATGTTGGTGAAACTTCCACCTACTAAGATTACCAATGTTTCTCAGTGTTCATCATCATCATCGTTTTAATATTGCGCTACAAAGAAAAACAAATTGCCATATGGCGGAGTGATCATGTCAGATGTCTGTTAACACCCTCTCATGGAAAAAACACATCACTTCAATATATTCACAGGGTAAGCTAGCTGACAGCTATTTTTAATAGATGAACACATTAAATTAAGTGTTCTGCCCCATATTTTCAGACATTAGGCTGATCTCAGCCATGTACAGATTTATGTCTAATCAAATGAACACAATACACATTTTTTAAACACTGATCTTGTTTGAATTTCCATTTGGAGTTTTTTTTTTCCCCTTCAAATTTGCTTGAACTTAATCAAGAATAATTAAAAAAACCCCAAACAGACATAAATTCCAACAAAAGAGTTTCTTCTCCTTTGTTCTTTTTATGTTGCTGATAAAAAGAGAAAAGGTATTTTGGGTCATCCCAAATGATTTTTCCATCAATCATTGCATTGAGGAGAACAATAATCACATCGTGACCCTTCCTCTCCTGCCACCTGTGCATATAGTTTGAACCATGACTGCCACTTTGTAAAGAAAATGCTACAGCTGCCTTGATCACTCATTTACTTATAACGTGGCTCTTTGGATTACTCTAGAAAATATTATTTCTTACACCATCCCTGCACATGGTGATTCAGGCTACCAGCATCTACCTCGGGGAGAGGAAATATTCATGTCAAGGACATTATCTGGGAAATATTTTAAATGTTTATTCTATCCCTTGTTTCAATTGGACATCACCACAAAAATGTAACTAAAAAATGTTTATACACTCAAATACACATGCAAATGCTTGTATTTTTTAGAGGGCACCATGCCTCAAGCTACCATTGCTATCTCTGCACTGTGCATGATATATGAAGGTATTGATAATGCTTCAGTATGGATTAAATCAGTTAATTAGCAAGTCCATCACACCCAGAGGAAATCTATTCAGACTGCTGTATTCCATACCTCTGGGAGCCTGGAATTAAGCAACAAAGTCTTAGCATTAGTGTAAGGAATTATCAGCTTTATTGAACACCCTCAGTCTAGATAGATGTCCCTAAAGCATTCGATAAAACTCCCAGACACTTCATTTCAGTGAATTTGTGGCCTTGCGAAACTTGGGAGGTTGGATCTACGCTAGTTTTCCCCAAATATGATCAGAAAGAGACAGAAAGAAGGGGGAATATTCTCTTAGGGCTTTATACTTATTAACGTCAGGACATTTGTGAAAGTCACAGGAGAATCTGGATACGAAAAGAAAAGCAAATGAATCTGTTAGTCGGTGGGGTCAGTTGTGGCTACACGGACATCAGAATCTCACTCTTGCTGTTCCCAGCCTTATCACAGTGTGTACTCAGCACAGATACCAATGCCCTGCTTTAAAAACCTGAAAATAATATGCAAGTATCGTTTAAGAGATGTCTAAGGCCATTTATTCTGACCTCATCTTTTTTTTTTTTTTTTTTTTTGAAGCATGAAGATGTCAGAAAGAAGAAATGGGTTCTCTATATTTATAGTGTTCTACTGGGGGCTGAGCAAAACCTCGCGCAAGCTGATGGGCATTTCAACCACCCTGTCGACCTCTTCAGTCTTTCTTCTTGACAGAACCCACCCACAAAATCCCAAAGATTTAGTATGTGGCTAGATTAAAAGAGCTAGCAAAATAATACAGGACATAATACCTTCCAATGCTTTGTTCCCTAAACAAGTCTTTTTTCTTCCTGGATCTGAGGATATGTCAGCACCATGCGATCTCGTTACACGGGCTTTGTCCCACGTAATTTCTGCTCTTTCCAGAACTACTTCTAATTTATCTGCTACGTGTTCTCCTAAAGCCTGGTACTTCCACTTCTGTGTTTCTGGATATAGACATAATCCTTAATAATCCATCTGAACACATCAAAGTCATTAATGGATTTCATCCTCAACCCATCGTCATCTCCCAGCAGGGAAGTGCTCAGCTAATTTATTAATGAGAGATGAACTGGAGGAAGATGGTATCATTCCCCCCAGGTCCGAATACAAACCTAGGTCTTTGATTTCTGTTTAATTGGTCAGTATATTGTCTCACCCTCCAGAATGGATTTTAAGGCAATGGTTCCTACTTCTCAGTCCATGTTTCTATGCACTTCGAGGAGAGGGTGGTATAGTTAGATCCACAGGACAACTTCAGTTCTTCTCTTCCTCAAGGGAGATGTCCCTGGCCATCATTTATGTTCCCTCTTGGGAGAAACTGGCAAGTGTCACAGGTGTCTTCCTTTAAGTCACTTCAGAGACTTTACTGTTCACCTTTGCGTTAAAAAATTTCCATTCTAACAACGTCATCTGGCTTTTATAAGTGTATGTATATACACTTGCAAAACCATACTGCAAAAAAGGGGCATTTCAACAGAAAGTGGTTAAAAGAAAGGAAAACTATGCGAAGAAACAATACACTGCCTACATGCAAAATGATTTATAACAGAACTGCAAATCCTCTAGGTGAAGAGCATGGAGACACAACTATTAGAAATTTTCTAAGTCTGAAGCAATGCCCATATATAAGTAAAACCTGAGCACCAGCTATTCAGATCAAATGCTAAAGAACAAATAGACCCCAATACTTAAACATAACTTTAGCCAACAGATTAAATGAAATAAGTCATAAAATAACTATTGAATTATTCAAGACAGATATAGGATGTTGGTGCTACCCACAGGAAGAAAAAAAAACCAAAGCAAATGTTTCCTATACTCACTTATTAACCGAACGCAGTCCCAAGAGTCATTGAGAGCCACTCGTACATATACATACAGCACGGAAACTATTGCAACCAGCGTTTGCTGCAGCAGCAGGACTGGTAACTTTGCTGTGGTACACTGGGGGGTGGTGCCCGAGTGGCAGCACATTGAAGCTGTATTTTATTGGGGGTGGCTATCAGCTTTGGTTCCCCAGCTCCGGGAGAGGAGAGTCACGCCCGCAGGCAATCTACCCGCCTTTCCCTCAGCTCTGAGGGATCACGCACAAAAGGGAAGAAATGGAATGTATTATTTCATGCTTTCTGAAAGGAAATGGGGTGAGCCAAGTATGTAAAACACACAGTGCTTCACTCAGAAATTCCCCGAAGGAACTGGCGAACAAGATCCTCAGGCTTACCACAGCTTCGGGGAATGATAAGGGGCCTGAAGGACTATCGCTTGTGTTTCACAGGGGCACAGCAGCTCTCCGACACACCGCCAGGATTTCTGTCCTGCCAGGCTCCTGCACATCACATCAGCAGTAACTGACACACCCCAGCCGTTCCAGCCGTGCCGAATGCCGAACAGCGCGTAGCAGCTCTGCGACTGCACGGCTACGGGTCACCCGCTCTGCACCAGCCTCTTGTTCCACCTGGGTGAAACAGTCCCAATGCTGTACAATCCCCATGTAATGACATTTGTGCAGCGTGCCGGGAAGCACTGGGGAGGAACAGTGGCATACTGGGAGACAGAATCGAACACTGCTCTGTATGAGAGGACCCTTCCTAAGAATCACTGAGTGGCCTGGGTTGAAAAGGACCTTAAAGATCATCTCGTTTCAATCCCCTGCTGTGGGCAGGGTTGCCAACCCCTAGAGCAGGCTGCCCAGGGCCCCATCCAGCCTGGCCTTGAACCCCTCCAGGGATGGGGCATCCACAGCTTCTCTGGGCAGCCTGGGCCACTGCCTCACCCCCCACACAGTGAAAAACTTCTGCCTAACATCCAACCTAGATCTCCCCTCTCTTAGTTTAAAACCATTCCCCCTCATCCTGTCCCTATCAGCCCCTGTAAACAGTCGCTCCCACTCCTGTTTATAGGCTCCCTTCAGGTACTGGAAGGCCACAATGAGGTCTCCCCGGAGCCTTCTCTTCTCCAAGCTAAACAAGCCCAGTTCCCTCAACCTTTCCTCATAGGAGAGGTGCTCCAGCCCTCTGATCATCCTAGTGGCCTCCTCTGCACCCGCTCCAAGAGCTCCACATCCTTCTTGTGCTGGGGGCCCCAGGCCTGGACACAGTACTCCAGATGGGGCCTCACAAGAGCCGAGTAGAGGGGCACAATCACCTCCCTCTCCCTGCTGGCCACCCCTTTTTTAATGCAGCCCAAAACACAGTTGGCTTTGCGGGCTGCAAGCACGCACTGCCGGCTCATATCCAGCTTCTCGTCCACCAGGACCCCCAAGTCCTTCTCCGCAGGGCTGCTCTCAAGGAGATCTTCTCCCAGTCTATACAAGTACCTGGGATTGCCCTGGCCCACGCGCAACACCTTGCACTTGCCCTTGTTGGACCTCATTAGGTTTACACAGGCCCACTGCTCCAGCCTGTCCAGGTCCCTCTGGATGGCATCCCTTCCCCCTGTTGCATCAACTGCACCACTCAGCTTGGTGTCATCTGCAGATTTGCTGAGGGTGCACTCGATTCCCTCATCTATGTCGTTGATAAAGATGTTGAAGAGCACAAGTCCAAAGACAGACCCTTGAGGGACACCACTGGTGACCAGCCTCCATCCATAGAGCCATTGATCACAAGAGCGGCTGGAAGAAAGAGCCTGCTGAGTGCAAGGGAAATATTTCTTCAACAACAATTTGGGGGTGACTTTGCTCAGAAATCATTAGATACCACATCTCATATCATGCAAAGCATCAATGTGACATGAGCAACATATTAGGAAAAGGGAACAGCAGGATGCTATGAAAAAAACCTGCTGGTATCAAGATTATGTTTGCTCTACTTGAAAATTAAAAGTCACCATCTTTAAAAAATGCAATGAGCCAGAATTTGAGACTGTGCAACACCAATTTGGGTTAAAAAAAAACACATAACAAAGCAAACTTTGTAATAAATGAGCTTGGTCATTTAAACATGAAAGAAAAACAAAATCGAAGCTGCAAGTGGCCTTAGATCCTTTATTCTCAGATTGAACTTAAAAAGAAACTTTGATTTGCAACTAATTAATCAAGTGTCTTGAGGTTCTCTAAGACAAGTGTCTTGAGGTTCTCTGGATACTAACAATGCTGTAATTTAATTTACAACCTTTTTTTTCCCTGTGCATACACACCGTAGGGGGTGTTTTCAAAGCAGTGCTCAAGGTTTTGGGCATATCCCACTGGCTTAATGGGAATTGCATGGGTTGGCTTCCTTTACGAAGGGCTGGAAACCTACCCCAGTCAGCTCTCACACTGAACAACAAAGGGAGGATGTCAATGGAGGAGTGCTGATATGAGAAATTTCCAAGTTAATCCTTACAACTCCATTGCCAAGTCAACAATTGGAGTATAACAACAATAACAACTCGCAGGGTGAAGTGGAGAGGGTCCCCTCCATGCTGCTCCTTCTCAGGTAAGACCTGTAAAAACCTAGGCTCTGCTTTCAGAAGTGAAATTCTCCGTAGACCATAAAGCTAATGGCTATTGCTATTATTTCCGAGTTCAATGGCAAGCCTGGATTCCTTAAGAAGCTAACTTACACATTAAGGACACTCGCTATAGTATCTATAGAAATGCCTTAGGATAAGATTTGCAAAAACACTGAAGTAACATAGAAACATAAATGAGTTTGAGTGAACTTTTGAAAACCTAATCCTAAGCACACATTCACTTTGCTTTTCTCTTTATTCTTTGCTTTTTAAACACAAACCAGTGGAAAACATGGCTGTGCAGCCAGAACTCACACAATTTGGCTTCTCTGGGAGCTTAACGGCCTTGAAATCTTTATGCCAAAGACAGATTTGACTGAATTGGCCAAGGGATTCAATATTTACTTATTAAGAGGGACAGACAGACAACCATGCGATCACACAAGTCATACTTGAAGAGAACAAAACATTGAGCCAACCCAACACACAAGCGTGCTGAATGCTGCTTTTCTGAAGTCACCTTATTTATACAACTTCAGTACTCCAGCTGACTCAACATGCAATATACAAATACTTTGCAGAAGAACGAGAAAGTCATATGTGATCAGGTAGCAAACATTAAAACATAGCTAAAAAATGTTAGTGTTCACTGTATTTTATTTCCAGTTTTTAGAGTTCTTTCTTGAGTGTCACTATTAATAAACAATTACATTTTAAAATAATTAATCAAATTATCAAAAATCACTAGAAGAAATTAAAAACACATAGTATGGTATTTTAAATTTTTAAAAAGGCAAAAGGAAAAAAGGGCACAGGTTTCACGCACCTAGCTATTTTTTTCCACCTACCTGCAATTAAAACGTGAGCACTTCTACAACTACCATATTTGCACAGAGATCCTACTGCAGATGAGATTTGTCCTTAACGCTTGAATTCCCCAGGTTCTGTCATCTAGCGAGCACATGCGGGTGCTGAGCACTGTGATGCTGGAAGCTATGGGATTCACTTTACACTAGTGAGTATCTGTTGGGTCAAATCCTTGTGATTTACCAGACCCCTCAGAAAGAGATTTGCCTGTGAGGAACTGTGGCCTGGCTGGTGTGAACGTCCAGAGGAAGAAGTGGCAGCAGCGCAGAGGCACAGAAAGAACCTAACCCCTGTGTATAAGAACAAGCATTACAAACCCTACAGTGGATAATTTCGTCCCGAGATGGGTGGAAAATACTCTTCCTCCTATTAATTACATTGATTTAGTGATTAGTGTGTCTCCATAGAATACATTCACATTTACTATCCTGTGCAGAGGTCATGTACTCAACTACCATTCTTAAAACTGAAGTCTTTGCATGGCAAACACCCCTGTCTTTTTCAAATGCTTATTTTCATTTGGCAGGTGAAGACGCTGAGACAAGCCTGTTACAGTGAATACCATTTAAATCCGCAGCTTCAATATACATAAAGAAACATACTCTTCACCTGATGGATGCCCTCCAAGGCAACTGACCACATTCCAGCTCATCCATTTAATATGAAGCCAATTTAATTCTGCTTGACCAAAAATCAGTGCCTATTGTTCCAAAACATGCAATCATCTCACAGTCCATTGCAATTGCTGGTTAAGTGGTTTAGTGTTATTGACAAGAGCCCACTCTGATGAGAACAAAGAGGACTGCCAGCATCCCTTATGAAAAATAAAAAGGGCTATTTTGCACACAACTTTCCGAGGCGGTTTCCAGCGCGTGAGAGCAGAGGCTGCTCTGGGGATGGGCTGTCATCATCAGATCCTTACAAATGGATAAGAAATGAGCATATTATTCTTGATTTACTATCACTTCATTTATGAGTTCCAGTTAATACAGATCCACAAAGCCCTACCAAAGATGTACTAAAGGCCTGATTGTGCTATCCTAATTCAAACAAAACCCCTACTCAAAGTCCTTTTGAAGCCTTTCTGCTTCTGCCAACTCTTGCAGTTTTTATTGCAAGCTTTGCAGTACTTGATGTTTTGCTTAACGTTCTGGCTCCTGGAGTTATACAACATATGAATCACCTTTATTTTCCGTTTTAAAAGAAGTTCATCGCCTTCATGACTAAATAGAAAAACTTGCCAACGAGCCTTTTAAAAAGTGTCAAAAATAAAAAAGTGAAAAAAGAAGAAGGAACTCTTTTATTTTGCTGAATAACTTCATAAAGAGGATGATATTCTTAGATCAGATTCATGATTTCTGAGCCCCAGTGCACGCGTATGCCTCGCCACAAGTCAGCATCACATAGCTGCGTATTTTCGCTTAACAAAAGTCCTGTTTTTTGTAAGACCTAACGTTGGGAATTTCTTTTCATGCTCATGAAGGTGTGCAAAATTCTGAGCCTCTTCCTTTCCCGAGTGAGGAGAGTGAAGGACCTCCCCCGGCATCCTCAGGGTTCCCCCAAGTGTCAATGGCAAAGTGAGAAGCAAAGCAAAGACAAACCCTCGTTGACCACCCACTCGCTGCTGATTTTGCCCCAGCTGCCCAACTGGGACAAACTGGGCAGCCCAGTCCTTAAATTGCCTACTCCAGAGTCCACCGGCAGCTACACGGTGACCCTCCAGGCCAGGTGGAGCTCAGGGGCTCCATCTGAAGAGTCTGGATCAAAAACCAGGCAGTAAACCATGCCTCCCACGATGGCTGTAAATCCGCATGGAGCTTATTAACACCGAAACAGCACAATGCTTGCTTTACTTCCCACCTTCTAATTTCCTTTTTTTTTTTTTTTTACTCCTTACCTGACACCTTTTGCTTTTTCTGTAAGCTATTTGAGGCAGGGCTGTCACCTCCTCTGTGTTTATGCCGTGCCTTGCATGAAGGCTGACAGCTCTAGATACCATTATAATCAAAGGGGGGCAAGGGGGTGGGATTTCGGAGGCGCTAAGGAAAATGAGGCATTCACCTCCCACTGACATTCAATAGGCTTCCAGTACCCTTCTCCCCTTTCAAAATCTACAAGTATAATAATATAATAATTAAGATGTCTGTCATCACCAAAACATCCATTGTTAAAATATGACACAGCCTCCGAGTAGGAAAAACCTTCATTTCGAGCAGTCACTAACAAAAAGCTTTTTTTTTTTTTCAGAAGTGCTAAGATCACATTTGTCTAAAATAATCCACAACAGTATTCAACATACTTTCTGCAAGTACCATGTGTATCTCGTATCGTATATCGCATGAGTTAGATATCTGCTGAGAAGCACGCACTCCATCCATTTAAGCACTAACATTCTAAGTTTTTTAAAAGAACATTTCCTAGAAATAGAGATTTAAATTATCTTCTTTAAGTATTGTAATCTTTAATTGAATTCAATACCTCTGCAAATGGAGCAATCTCTGACTGATGAGATCATTTGCTTCTATTCTATTTCAGACATGCACTGGTTTGCAGTAATGTACGGGGTTTTTTCATTAGCAATTGCTGTTCAGCTGCATATTTTCTTCAGTAACCTAATTAACGCTAGAAAGGTAACTTTTCTCCTTGTACATTATGGTATGTCAATGTAGTTGACACTCTTGCAGAGGTTATATATAAATAAAAATCAGAAAATAAAAAGGGAAAGGACAAAAATGAAAGGGAATGCAGAAATTAAAAGCAGATTTTGCATGAGATGGTGAGTGCCTTCATCTCCCAGGAACGTCAAGATGGAAAGTGGTTACTCAGCACCCTGCAGGACAGACCCATGGGAGTCCTAAGGGGCACTAGCACAGGAATTATTACACGCAGGTAGAATAAGAAAAGGGGAATTAATGAAGAGAAGAAATTATGTCCTTAATGTGATTTAGTAGCTTGCTAGGTCTGAGTTTGTTGCACGAATAACAGAGCATCCTGCAGACAAATCTCAGCTTTGACTTTGGGATGTTATAAAACCCTTTAAATCAAATCACAAGCCTGATTGCAAACTGCGTCCCTGACTAATTAAAGTGTATAGTTGTAATGACAACTATCCTACCAGGCTGGATGTTTAGACACAACTGCAGTAATCCACCGGGTATTATTACTGGCAAGAAGGGCTCTAAAAGAATTGTGTAGATGCTCAGATAATGTCAGTAGGGGCCACACCTTATTTCAGGCACCAGTCTAAGAACGGAAGATCTTTGGAAGATCATTTTGCCTCCATTTCCCCTCTTCAGAAATATTGCACCTCACCACAGCTGTTACCTTAAGAAGCTTTTGTCTTCCCCAAATATGCCATTGGAACGTCTCAGAAAGAAAAATCTCAGTGGCTGGACATCCAAACAAAGCATACTGGAGAATATTCCTGGAAAGTGGGGCTACCTGGCAAAGCATCAATACAAGCACACTCCCATCACCCACAGAACGTTCATGGTGCCAACTGGGAATGCTCACTGTGCCATTCTCCCTCCCAGATGGTGCCTGGGAGTTACCTGAGAGAGTGGCAGAGGCTAAAGCATGCTGGGAACTGTGAGAACAGTTTAATTTAGTTTAATTTTAATTTAGTAGCATTAATGTAGCCCCAATTCTTCCATGCTGTGAGGATGTCCTGCCCTTTCAGATTCAAATTTTCTATTTCATTGCTGCAAAATGTTGGGATCAGAGTAGCTGGATAATAAAGTGGGAGATCCTACTTAAAACAGAATTATTAACCATGAAAATGTATTGCCTATTTAATAAAAACACTGTAGCTTACTACAATAATCACTGAAAGATCTGCAACCTACGATCTACAATGGATGCTGGTTTTTGGAGGCAGCTGGTTCCACGTATCTTTAGTTTGGTTTTAGTTGCCCCTCCCTTTTTTCTTCCTTTGGATTCTCATGCACTTTACATAAACAAGGAGAATGCATAAAACCTGTGTTTGTTTGAAAATACAAGTCAAAAAATGTTTTTTTTAAAAGCTTTGTTTTTGATTTAAATGTTCTCCTTCAGTTTATAAAATAACAATTTCTACTTTTCCATCACTGTAGTTTTCAGTCTGTAGTATAAAATGTATCAAAATACAACAGACAGAAAAGATGAAGTGTCGAGTCTGATGCCCCAACCAAATTTCAACTGAATTGAGGTTTTACGCAGCAAACAGGCAACTTGACCTCAACCTCCCAGTCTAATCAGCATGTTTTCCTCTGTTCTCGAGAAAATTAACCTCATTCATCACGTCGTGCTTCTGTCCTCCCTACGGCTCATGAGACTTTCTTTGCTCCTTGTCCTACTTCTGGATCTCAGAGGGTAGCTGTCGTGGCTTGACAGCACAGCACACTCACAAGCAAGCATGTGAAAGAAGTGAACATCGGAAAAGCTTTGAGCAGTGTACTTTTTTGGGGGGGGAGGGTTTCTTGTTTTCTCCCCTCCTTTTCTCAATAATTAAACCCCCCCACATATTATACAAAGATCCTGACAAAACCTGAAAGCTACTAAATATATCACTAAATTAATGAGATGCAAATAACCTCAACAAGCAGTAAACAACAGCCTCTGACTTGGAGCCCGAGTCTCCCTAGGTGCAGAGTGCTCTGAATTCCCTCTGCTGCCACTGACTCCTGTGACCTATTCTGCCCAAGAAGATGATCAATTGTGGGACTAGAGAAACTGCCAATTCCTTCATTTCCAGCCTCTTACAACTTTTTGTCTTCACACTTCCTTCCTGTTCCCTCTTCAAACTGGGTCTCTTTCCTCTATCTCATGGATAAAATTGCCACTTCATTTCATTACCTCTAATTCCAGACATCCTGCATTCCTCCACTGAAAATAATCCATATAAGTCACCAAAGGAAGAAAGAGTATTTAAAAATATGCACCACTATGAAGGTGGATGACAGGGCACTAAAACTCAGCACAAGGAAAAATCTGAACCTGTGATTTCGCCTAATTTAGAAGAGCAAAGTCCTTTCTTTCCCTCTAAATGCTAATCAACATCGCATCCACGAGCCACATATTGTACAGAACTTTTCTCTGTAATTCCTGCATCTCTTCAACAGGAACAATTTCATCTGCAGAACGAACACGACACAGGACGCCACGCTCAAAGAGAGGAAAATATTTGCAAAAGGCGAGGAAGGCGACTAACCTGACCAATAGGTTCTTTTGTCGGGGCCTTTCCTCTTCTAGCAGTGCTCGTGGCCAACGTGGTGGTTGTCTCCATGACTGACGTGGACATCTCCGACTGCATCGCTGTGGCTGTGGACTCGGTTGTCATAGAGGAAGGCACTTCACCAACAAGTCTCACATTTCCTTCTATCATGATGTTGGCATCATTTTCTGCTGCCATATTCAAAACTTTCAAGCCATTGTAGTAAAGACCAGAGAGCTGGCCTTGGAAAGGATGGCCACGTTCCTTGCCTCCAATTTTTATGGTTGCTTGGCTATTGAAGATTGTGAGCTGACGCCCTGTGAAGATAACATTATATACATGCGAAAATGTTGACTGTGAACACCATACTCTACACAAGTGATAACTGATTTTCATGGGGTGAATAATGAGAGCAATAAACTATAAGAAAAAGATTTGACTCATAATTCATTGCTTTTAAATGAGGTGTCCATGAAATGCATAAATTTTGAGAGCATTTGCATTTTTCTTAATTTACGATGTTTTGGGATTTATTTTTGTTGTTTTTGCTAAAAGGCCAATCACATATATTTGCAAATGTGTTTAATACTATGAATTGGATACCCTTCTCCCTTTTACCTGAAAGCAGTGTTAAGCTTTTGGTGTGTGTAAAGAATGCCAGGTTTCTAATTCCCTATGATTAATTTTTTTTTTCGAGTCTGCCAACATTTCAAAGTTTTTCCACGCAATACAGTATAGGTCCTATAGTTTTAAGTATGTACATGTGAGTTTACATATGTATACACATATACAAATATGTATATACACACAGAGTTTATTTATATGCCAACAAGTCACTAGGTCCAGTCAATTTTAAAGAATAAGTTACGCTGTAATCTGTCATATCTTTACAGAAAAGTAAGCAAAATATTTTCATTTTTAATTAAATGTTTCCTTTTTTTACTTAAATACTTATTTTCCTTCAACATCCACACTGAAAAGAAACACATGGTTCACACTATAAGTATCTCAGAGGCAGATTCAAAAATAGATGTCTGATTGGCTTTCAGCAAGGCTATCAATTAAAATAAACGATTTTTAAATGTAAAAAGCGGCTTCCGAAATGATACACATACCAATGGAGAAATCATGGCACATTTCCACTACACAGAGAAATCCTCAGCAACAGTACCACTCTTAGTAAATAGAATAGTCACTTTGGCAGATTGGTTTCTGCTCACAAAAAGCATGCACACAATTTAAGTTCTGGTTTAATTCATGTTTGTTCCAAAATCCCCTTAGAAGGTTGCAAACGTTAAAGGGACTTCATTTTGCTTGGCAATTCATCTTGCCCACTATTTAAGATACCTACAGTTTAAACAAATTTTTTTTTTCAGGACCATAATGAAGACATCGTAACTACATATATTTTTAGTTAATAATTTAGATGCTGGAACATGTAATATAATCTATGAATGATTTATAATTTTTGGTTAATGTTTGCTATGAGTACCTTCATAGATTGAGTTAGTGGATTATATTTAACAGTCCCTTTAACCTTAAGTTAACAGGGTAAGATTATTAAACAGCTGGTACTTCTAGAAATGTATAGAAATTATTATACAAGGTATGCAAATATTACTCTATAGTTTACTTTTTAAAATTTGTTTTTAATTTAGTTTTACTGAAATTTATTTTTTATGTTTATTAGTGTTACAATGAAGCACTACTTGGTTATGTTCAAATTATTTTTTTATTTGAAGTTTTAATCAATGTTTTTTACCTTTGTCGAGTAGCCATTCATCAACTACTCGACCAAGTCGATATGGAATTCGCTGTCTAGCAATCGCCAGGCGCTCGTTATCATTGTTTCCTTTAAAGTTTAAAGAGACATTTCATTGGTTAAAATCTGTAAGGTCAAAGGTTAAAAGTTAATACTTAAAGCTTGAGCTATACAGTTGCCACATGATTTTTTGAAATTTGGAATTTTAAAAAGCGCTACCTAGAACATTTCATGGTTCAGACTTTTCATTCATTCATTTATTTTATTTTAGCAAACAAAATTATTCCTATGTTAATTGAAAATTAGAAATCTGCATTTGAGCTAGGTTATTAAACTTATGTTATAGACAGACCCAAAAACCAAATTTAAACATCATCGAATGGCTTTACAAAAAATGATCATTGACCTCAGGGTTTTGTCTGTTTTGATGTTTCTTATTAACTAGTTAAACATGTTCAGGTGAAACAGGTTTAAGTTTTCAAAAGACATCAAACCTCTCACTCCAGGTTAGTCATTTAAAGAAGAACACAACTCTTATCACCACCTAAGGCACACTTACTTCTGCTGTCTAGTCACAGACCTGCTGTAACTTATTTCCTAATCAGAAAAAAAAAATACATTCTTTTTCACTTCCTTTAAATGAACTCCAGAGATTCAAATACATGGCACAGAACAGACCGGAGAATTCATCATTTGTACATTCTCATAGCACATGTTGACAATGTCTTGAAGGAACACCAAGGCTTTGACAAAAGTGACTTGCTGAAAGATAGCCTGCTTCTGAAACATGGAAGCGCTTTAAAATTTAGCACGAGGCCATCTGTAGTGGGGTTTCATGAATCAGGAACTAACCAGAATTCGGCAATGCAAAAGACAAACTCGTCATGTTTGCAAAGCGTATCTGTTCTCGGTCTGTGCAGAGATCTTGGATTTCTTTAATAAAACAATGACATAAAATAAGGCCAGTACAGTCCAAAAAATATCAATAAGGAATAATTAGCAAATCACTTTAAATATTCATTTCTAATTACAACTTTTTGTGTTTGAATGATATAGCTGTGATCTCTCAGGAAACCATGTCTTCTACTTAAAACTTTTCTTAGGAGAATGGTAAACCTAAATATTTCCTTCAACGTACAGGTTTTTGGTGGCAATAGTATTTTAGACCAACAATACCTTTTTCTTCCACTGTATGGGTTCATATTAGCAAAAAACCTGAGAGATAAGAAGAGCCAGATGAGTCAAAAGCAGTCATTCCTAATTCAGGTCCGAATTCAAAGTCAATCTCACTAGCTCAAATCATGGAATCATTAAGGTTGTAAAAGACTTCAAGGATCACCAAGTCCAACCATCAACCCAACACCACCCAACCCACTAAACCATGTCCCCAGGCACCATCTTGGGTTCATAAACCCTGCTGCTGCATTGCTCCTGGTCCAACATCTGCTCTGTCTATGACTTCAAACCCCACCAACGAACAATGTCCTGTGGAAATGTAAGTACAGGATGCAGTAGCCCACGTAGTGCTCAGGAATATATTTTCTTGAGCTAGAAGGATCCCACTGCTAATTATCAACCAAAGTATTATCCAAATTCAGAAAATCAATGTTCTGGTTTGTCAGACAATTATCGTCACTATCAGCATCACAAGCCATAACAGGCTTGCAGGGAAGAATCAGTACCACAGTCCCCAGAAAGCCCCCAGAAATAGCAAAGCAACAGCTTCTGTGCCAAAAACCATGGTGGTTTTATGCAGATACTTACTCTGCAGTGACATGAACTGCTACTTGCCATGTTTCACATCTCCCTCCTTTGGTTTAACATGGACATAGTTCACTATGCCAGAAGCTGATCTATTTTCTTTTGGGAGGATGTCCTTTTCCTATTCATCGTAAAACAGATGGGTTGGAAGGGACATTTGAAGGTCGTCTAGTCCAACCCCCCTTCCATGGGCAAGGACATCTTGCACTAGATCAGATTGCTCAAAGCCCATTCAACCTGACCTTGAACATTGATGAAGCATCCACCACAACTTCTCTGGGCAATCACAGAAGTCGGTTCTACTACTTCTCTACGAAAATATGCTATGCATACATAGGTCAATATTAAAAAGTGCAGGGGTGCATATATAAAAATATATAAATTTTTTCATATTTTGCTCTGTTCTCAACTTTCAGAAACATCCTCTGTAGGACAATATTTTACTGAATCTTTTGCTTTTCTGCCTTTCCAATAAACAGAAAATTTAGAATAAAAGGCTTCAGAACACAACTCTCATGATGTTGTGAGAATGCAGAGTGTCTTAAATTTTTTTTTCCTGTTATGATCTTTGACATTTCTGCCTTTCATCCTGGGCTCCTTCACTTACAATAAACTTCCTGTGACTAAATGGAAATTTGGGAAGTACATGAAAAGCATGAGAAATGTCAAGTGATCAATATGGGAACAAAGCTACGCGGTGTGTTCCTCCATGTTTCTGTGCTGAATTTGTATCTTCAATTTAAAAAAATAAAATATATATATATACACACACACCCACCAGCGAATTAATAATTGATATTCCCTGACAGCCAGTTAGTTTTAACACTTATGTTTAGCTTTTCAGTAAGATGTTTCTACACTTTTTATTGAGGCATTATCAGTTGATTCACTGAATAAGTGAGAGAACGTCCTATTTCCAAAAGGTTTCCTTAACTTAAAAAAAAAATTAATCATGGAGGTTTTGTTGGGTATGTTTTTTTTGTTATCTATATATCTGGAAGGCATTAAACTCTGTTATTTATTCAACCAGTGGCTATAAATTAGGTGCATCTGGTAGAAGGAACCTCTGCAGACCCCAGTCTGGATCCCTAATGGTACGGCATCACTCTGCTGTAACTCCATTACTAACACATTTATCCTCGACAAGATTTAGTGCTGCCTCCACGTTCGTTACTTGGCAGCTGCTCCAGGACATCTCTGTGGTGATTGTGGAAACTCCTTTGTGCATTAACAGCATAAATTTAGTCTTGGTCAGCTTCTATGTTTCTTTGAATTATGCCATTAAAAGTCCATGCAGTATGTACAGTTTTTGAGAATATTGCACCCTATTATAATGTGACTCCCTCTATAAATTACAATTTATACTAACTGCAGCAGTCTTGCACCATTGGGAGTAAAATACAAAGGAAAAGCAAGGAAATAACGGCTTGATTTGCAAAGGTCACACACACAAAAATTGCTGATTACATTGGCCCATCCCTCATTAGAGAAAAAGCACATTGTCAAATGCATCTCAATTTGACACTTTCACATTAGCTTAAGTTCTTCCAGTTTATAATGTAAATGGAAGGGCTAGGGGAGAATGGTGGGGAATTTATCCAGATTTTGTTTCAAGGAGAACATAGAAGTTTAGAAATGATGAAACTAGTAGGCATATAGGTAACTTAACAAAAATTTAAAAATTACTACATTAAAAAAACCTGGTACGTAGCATTGAAAATAATGGAAATGACATTAAAAGCAACAACCATCCTATTACTAAATCATGAAATACGCGCATTTTTTGAACAACTACTTCTTCCCAAACAGCTGGTTTGGGTCATACACTCAGCTACAGCAAACCTGGACAGCCCCACTGAATTCAGTAAACTATGTGCATTTACTCCAGTCGGTAATCTTCTCCCCGTAGGAAGACCAGAAATACCACATACTGGTTTTATCAGGAGTATTCAGAGCACATGTTTCATGCTTCCTTTGTCCATGCTTGTTTTAACCAATATGGTGAACCACAAGGAATTTCTTCAGTAGAAACAATTCCAAGAAGGTTAATAAACATTTTCATACTCTTAAATAAACCTGTGGCTTTGAGATTTTATTTCTGCTACCCACCTAAAAGCTTAAGTGCTCTGGCAGGCATGCTTTTCAACTGGAATTCAGAAAAAAAAAACCCTGATGTGCCTAAACTTTAATTGTAGACAGCTACGTGACTATCCAGCATGACACTTCCTGGTTATACAGCCGAGATTTCTTTGATTAAAAAAGCTCAGTAGAAATGATTTATTCAAGATGTGCACCATGACATTGTCTAACTTGATTGAATTCTAGAAGGCTTCATTTTTCTGCCAAAGAGATAATATTTTGGCACAACCCAGCATTAATTCTCTATGGGCAGAAAGGCTTCAAGGGAATAACAATAATTCCAAAGAATCAAAGTAAGCAGAGAGGAGCAGCAAAGGTCAAATCTTTGAGCTGGAGCTAAATCTTGTGGCAAGATTGAGAAGAAGCAGTCCAAAAAAACTTTAATCATACCTTTATATATATAGGTCAGCTGGGACGAGCCAACTATGTGAACTTCACTAATATGTATTTTATCCCTCCTGATTTATTAGATTGTCAGTGCTGGAGTGTAATTCTATTTTGTTCTCTGAAATAAAGGTGTCAGTTACTGATGTGAAATAGCAGCATCCTTGAAAGAGAATAAGTAAGAAGGTTGAAAATCGAGAGTCTGTGAAGAACAACCCAGACTAGAGAATATTTTCTTTGAAACAAACCCTTTAACAGAATACAAATTCACCTTGTTAGTCTCAGTCATCTACTAGGGAGATAAATAAAGTGATGAAACCAAGGTCTAGCTCCATTTAGAAACAACTCCCCTCTCCCTAATTTTGCCCATCATGATCTTGACACTGTTATTTCGGAATCATGACACCCCTGACATCCGCAGAGGAAGGCAGAGATCCATCTCATCCCTACAGATACAGACAGGGATGGAACCTGACTGAAGTGTCAGCTGCATGGCATGGGAAGAAGCCACAGCAGCTCTGTGGTCCAAGGGCAAACAGCCCACATGTCTGGGCTGTGAAATGGAAGCACAACCAAGGTAATGGCCCACTCTGAAGTTCTTTCAGAGGATCTATTACTGTGCACATGAAAGTGTGTATACAAGTGTATATAATGCTGGAATAAACTAGAGATACAGAGACGGTGGCCTAAAATTTGTCCAACAGATGGTTTTGCAGGTGTATATATCCAATATACAAATATTCTCTAAAGCTATATTAAGATTCAAATTTCAGTAGTCTTTAACTGTCACCAAAGGAACTCAGTGGCTATGTCTATGTTGCTGTGTTTGACCAAAGACCCCCTAGAGAGATCACTCAGGCTGGGGCTCCCCACCCACATACATGCTACAGACCCAGAGCATATTCCCAGACTTTCCACGCAGGATGAGTAAGGTGTGCTAGGGCACAACCTGACCTCTCCTGCCACTGCAAACCTCTAGCAAGAATTGCTCCTACCAAACTTAGCTCCTAAATGCTCTGCAGCACATCTCATCCTCTGATCCTGCCTGTTGCCTTCATAAATAGCCCTACTACCACCCACAAATATCTTGTCCTCATCAGCCAGCAGTAAGCTTGCCTTTATGCCTGCAAACACAACACCCAGGGTCCAGGATATAGAGCCGTGAGACTGGTTTGCAGGTGGCAGAGGATCAGAGGTCCAGGTCCAGCCCAAGAAATCATGGTGTTTGTGGGGGACACTGACACTGCTCTGACCTGTATTTTTGCTGAGTGCTATCCGGTGTTTGATCCAGGAGTGGGTTGTGGATGGATCAGATGAAGATGCGTGTCTTTTTCTGTTGCTCAAATATGCCAGCTGTACTTGCTACAATGTGTAGGACAACGAGTTGGGAGAGATGGAGAAGTGCTCAGTGCTCAGCCTCGAAGGCTATTGTATGAGTTACATATCCAGGAGGCTGATCGGGGTCTCCTCCAGGGAAGACAGACACACAGCTCTAGGACGTGTATTTTTTTCCTATTGGGCATCTTCAAGAAACCTTGAAGCTTGGTGAGAAGGTAAAAGCACAAAGAAACTCTAGAGAAAGAACCTGTAGCAAATAAGAGGGCAACTCTACAATGCCTTACCTTATTCCAGAAGAGCTAACCTATAAAAAAAGAAACTACCATGAGATATGACTTCTCCAAACGTTGAAGTGTCAAACCTGGCAAGTTCACATTAAATGACCAGAACACAATACGGCCCTTTTCACCCTACAAAGACTCCCAGATTCCTTATAATGAATATTAGCATCCCAAGAGAATATTCTGCTCACAGAACAACTCACAGCAGTGTTCATAGCAGAGTGAAATCTCTCATCGGTGGCTTATAACACTGCTCAACACAAAGCAAATCTTGGGTTGCCTTAAAGAAGAATCCAATTACCAGATTTACTGAAAGATATCTAAGTTGATTCCCAGTTCACTGGTAGTACAGACTGTACCAAAACCTCTCCTGTTCACCTGTAAGCTCCTTGTTTCATGCTTGCATATTAAACAAACTAAGTCGTATTTTTACAACTTTCTACAGGATAAAGCTGAGAACTCTCATTAACCTCTCGTGGAGATGTGAACCTTCAGCTGCCTTCTGCCCTGTTTCAGTTTGGATTGTTTTTTCACTGGATTAATGAGTAATTAAATGAAGAGTGTACTCTTCCTGACTCTTCCTTCCTCACTATAATGCAGCATCTGTCTCAGTTTGTGCTGTGAGGGATTGCTTACTTTTGAGAGGTTGGTGTATTATATCAAAAGCAAGCAAGAGAAGATGAAAAGCAACAAGAAGGAGATAAGAAAACATAGGACTTGTCTGATAAATTAAAGGTCATATTTTGTTATCGGGAGTTTTAAAAAGATCCTTTGTACTGCCTGTGCAGCATTTAAGGAGCTAATATTGTATGGCTGCTGCTAAAATGGGCTGGGAAATTGATAGAAATCATTAAAGACGAAGATTAAAGTATAAAAAATGAATTGTTGTAAGTACAGTACCATGCCCCACATCACTCCAAGAGTGACATTTTGCAGTTCTCCAAGGTAAAAGGACTCTGAACTGTTTCTAAATCAGAATGTCACAGCATTTAAGGTTACTTTCCCTATAGAAAATTTAACCAGAAGTTGACTGTAAGCAGTTTCTTATCCAATAGGTTTTCAACAGCTGAAAAATGGAGAATATTTCAACCCTATTGTATCTAAAATTAGCTGGGTCTGAGATAGCAACTACTGAATGTGTTCTTCTGACTTTTGCCCAGGTAGCAAACTGGATGATCTTCATTTCGTGTTAGCGAAGAGCTGCTATATAGAACGTCTCTCAACAGAAATAATACTCACATTATTCAAGTGAAGAATGGCAAATGGAAAACACTGTGCTCAGCTCTTATTTTAAATTTCTATTGGTCTGTAACCCCAGGAGTATCCAGTATTCAGGTAGAAGCCATCAATTAGAAAGGTCTTATTAACTATGCACAAGCCTCCTAATTAAGTTTAATTACACTGCAAGTTCTGAGGATGGAGTAGGACAAACCGTCAAAAGGTCATTGCTCATGTCATTGCATTTTATTGTGGCCAGTGAAAAGCTTTGGGAAACTCTAGATATTTTTTTCCATATATTATTTCTGGACCATTTGCAACATGGAAAGTTATCTGAAACAATTTAAAAAAAATCCTCTAGAGTTAAATTCTGCTCTTGGTGATGTGATTTATACAAGAAAATAGAGTTTGGCCTTCAGTTGTGATCACCAAAGCTACTGCAATTGAACCGCACTTGCAGCCTGTTTGAAGACAATGCAGGGTGCAGAAAGAATAATTTCATGCTCATTACATGACCGGAGCCATAAAAAGTCCCATAAGAAATCCAAGGCAATCAACATCAACCCTCATCAACAGCACACAAACTTGACTGCAACTGCAAATATTAAACACACTGATTTCATGTTCTTTCACAAAGCATGAAAATCCTAGATGTAAGCACCCCTATGCCCCAAAGTCCTGGAGCATACAGGTGCTTTGTCACACTCACGACACCCACTAAGTCTGGATCAGCTCCTTCTCCTAGGGATAGGCATGACTGCACACAAGCCAACGGAGACAACAACAGTGGGGTCATTATTTGGACAAGCCTTTGCCCAGAAGAAGAAACCAAATGCACCCATACAGATAACAAATGGCATTTAAGAGATAATATTCTGTTCTGTGTCAGCAGTGCAGGAAAAAAAATAAAAAGTAGCCCTTGGCCAAAGCAAGCAGCAGACTTTCAGTTCTGTCTAAAAGTGGCACTTCCATTTGTGTATTTATGCCTTGCAGACATTTTACTATAAAAGAATAATCTATTTCAAATGGAAAGGTTTAAACTTGTACATATAGAGCTTTTTTAACGCTTTTGGCAAGACAGAGAAACAGAAACTGTAAATAACAGAAGCAGATGCTCACTGAGATAAAAGCAGGAGTGCTTTAGGACTGCAGAACTCTAATGAGCAATCCACCATGCAACAGCATCGTGGCTGCGGGCAGACTCCCATCAGTGATTTAGTTTTACCTGATAAAAGGTGAAATAATCCGATTCCTTAATTATACATTAAAAAAACTTCACTAATATTTTCCATTTAAATTAACCTGTGATATATAGCACGCCATTACAGCATTTTATGAAATACAGCTCATCTTTTTAAAGTCTGCAAAGTGTTTGCAAATACCTAAATATTTTCCCCTTGTGATTATGTTTCACTGCAGGTTTTTTTGTGTAATCTAATTTAGAACACTGAGAATTATGATGAAACATTTTGGCTTGCTTTGAGATTCCTATTTTGAAGGCAACTCAAAACTGCATTGCTCAAATGCTCTGGATTTCTGTGTCTAAAACTCTCCTGTGGTTTCCTTCTTTTATGATTTAGGAAGTTCTCAAGGGAGGGAAAAGTTGGTTACCAGAACGGATTTCTAGTTTTCCTGAAGTCTGTGCTTCATGGCTTCTCGTATTCTGTGTGTACAAACTGGAGAAAGACCCACTGCCAAATAAAGCACCAGCGAGGGGAGATAGGTGTGACAAAGGCTGGCAGTGTTGTCACCAAATGCTCCTAGAGAAAGTCCATTTCAGTACACCCCATTCTGCCAAATCACACTGAACATCAACCAATTCTCGAGCACCTTGCTAAATCACGGCCCGAAAAGGCCTTCGCAGCTACAGATCTCCTCTGGGCTGTTTCCAGATGACAGCTGGTGTCAAGGTAGCATTGGGCAACCAGAAGAGAAAGCCACCAACTCCAACACCAGACCTGTCACCTATGAATCTGACCTGCAGCAGCTCCATCAAGATATCCCAATTCTTCAAGCTCTTGCCCAGAAGACGCTTCCATATGAGGAGCTCCTCTGTTTCAAAGTTATCAAGGCCACACTTCAGACGGACAACACAAAGCTGGCAGCTAACTTTCGTGTAGGTCTAAATTTATTGGCCTGATTTTCAGAGTTCACCTGAGTTGAAACACTAGAATGAAAAAAACAATCAATATCGAACTATTTAAGCAAATATGAATTTGCAAAGAAACACGTAATTGCTAGACAACTGTCAATACGTTTAATTTTTCATTTTCTTTTACAAAAATCCATTTGCTAATGCAATATCCCAAAAGTAGAGTTGACATCTACTTTGAAACACTTATGAAATGTTAAATGGGGAAAAGAATAACTTTTGAAAGAAAATGGCTCTGCTAGCACAATTTACACATCCACTTTTTCTCAGGAAACCACTTGACCTTTTAAAAACGCACTGAAACCCACTATGTTGAAGAAATTAGATAACGACATTATAATCTGCCCAGCTTTATGAATTCTGGTAGCTTCTCATCATGAAGCACTAATGCCTTATTAAAATATAATGCAATATGCCATTTAAATGATTTACATTTTTAAATGATGGTACTCAGAATGATGAAGTATTAAATAAACATCTAATTCTAAGCAGATAATACACTAACAGCTAAAACATGCAGATGGCTTACTAACTGAATATTAATGCATTCCAATAATAAGCATAATGTCAAGACAAAATTCAGGACTCTAAGAAGGAAGGACTACATCCTTCCATCAATCCGCTGTCCACCATTACCCATGAAAGTACTGCCATGGAATCAGTAGATTAGACAGGAAAAGGAAACTACCTACCCTCCTTGCTTTTATTAATACGTGCATGGATTTGCTTCTGCTTCCAAAGTAGAACACTAGAATTTATAAACAAACTTTCATGGCTAACTAAGGCTGAAGTAAATCCAGTTAAGATTAAAATATGTCTAACGTCCAGGATGGATGGTGACCATCAATAAAGCACAGGGCTAAAACACGGTTCTGACAAAGACTGGAGTAACGCCCTGGTTTGTTTTCTGCCCAGAACACCCCTAGTGCTCGCTCACATCACCAGAGCAACGACCGATAAGGAAAGTGTACAGACAGCAGGTTATTTTTGACAGACTCTTGCAACCATGGCTCATCTCTCTAGCTCAGCTGGAAAAGCTGCACGCAGGCTGACTCCCCAGAATGCTCTTTAACTGAAGGCACCTACCGGAAAGAATACCTGTAACAGACTGTGAGATATTAGATAGAATGGCTAAGCAAGTGGCTAACCAATAATCATTTGCCTAGCTACCAGGATTTATGGATGTATAAATACACAGAGCTGAGAAAGAGAAAGATGAATGATACATTAGGACTGGGGTAATATTTTCAGTAGTGTCTTCCTGCTCCTCTGCAAGCACATTCTCAGTCTAATGCAATAGGACTGAGACATTTAAGGCACTGTGTAGCTGTCGTTTAGCACAGTAATATTTCTGGATATAGAAATTAAACCTGGAAGCATTCTTTTTTCTGGTCTGACTGGGTTAATTCCTGGGAAGGTATAGTTATATCTGTATTATGAACACGATGCTGCTATAGCATTATTCTTATATAGTTAATACACACCCAGTACAGACACAGGCATCATCTGATCCGCATGTCACAGCATACGAATATTTACCCACTTGTTCCTGTATTCAGCCAGAAAACTATTCTTTGGTTAATTCATAACCTGTAAGGGGCTCAGGCAGCTCTCCCAGGAAAATATCTTCTCCAAACGTGAGGACACAGTAGAGGCAAACCACCCAGCAGTGAATTCCAGGGCTCACTGTTGAAATCACATGCTCTAATTCTTGCATGAGTTTCTTAGGTCTGGTTACAGCTTTCTAGGAACAGTTGAAGAGCGCTGTGAGAATCTAGTGTTTTCTTCCTCTGAAAGCACTTATGCTGTAATCAAGCCACTGCATAGTTTTATTTCTGACACTACAAATCAGTTGAGATAGCACCTCTTTTGGGCTCCTGTTACACATGCACCTTTTNTTTTTTTTTTTTTTTTTTTCTCCACAGAACCACAGACCCCAGCTACAGACTTCGATACCTGTTCCAGAGCTGGTTTCAAAGTACTGTAAATGGTGGTAAAATCCTCCCCAACTCTCACATTTTAGTCTTTTGCGCCCACAAAGTCATTTCCATGAACTCCTTTGTCACAGCATCACATGATGTTTCATACGGAGCAACCTGGAAGATGAGACCCCCCACAAGCGACTTCTCAGAATGACACATTTCCAGGACATCCTCTACATTGCCATAACCTTCACCCCTTCCTCCTACCCCTATACCTCAGCATTTAGCGCTGCTGCAGTGCTTTCTGCAACTACCTTTAAATCCTCCTGGCTTCCCAAGCAATCATGTTCACACACCATTTGTGCCCTGCCCTCACTATTATTTATCTTTTTTTTTTTGTCTTTAAAACAGTCACACATCATCAGCAATGACCTTATGCAGACTTCCAGGCCGCCTATCAAATGTTCGGTATTTTGGAGCCCAGTACAGAACCCCACTGGACGTGTTTCCAGTCAATGAATGCTCCTCACTGAGAACTATTTGTTGTACGCAATATTGAGCTGATTAGCTCAAGCTGGCTAATAACAAATGAACTCTATTCACTGCTTATCACTTTTCTGAAGAGTATCCAGCAGCTTTGGGACTGACATTGAGATGGGTGGCTGCGATACGCAGGCTCCCCAAAGCCACCGCAACACCCAGCACTGCAGTGCTGCGCCTCTGTGGATGGTAAGTTGGCTCATAAAAGATGATTTATCCACACAGGACACCTACGAGCACCAGCAAAGTTCAAAAGGGGAGAAGGAACCCAGAAACTCAGCCATGTGCACCTTATCCTACCCACAGCTTTTGGGAATTGATGGTGCAACCACAGCACTGTCTGCAGTCTGAGTTTGTATTTCAGTTGAGACAAAAACACACACGAATTCCCATGAGAGAGAACTACAGGACTGGGACCCTAAAGTAAGATGCTCAAGAATCCTTTGGTTGGAAAATGTTGAGTGAGTTGCTGTGCTCTCTGAAAACGAGAGCATATTTTCAACACCTAGCCCTGTACCCAGCTACAGTTAAACTTTTAGTACTGTTTGTTCTTTTGAAAAGGGCATATTTATTCTTCTCTCCCTCTTGTGCAACTGTAATTTTAAAAATTTAAACCAGTAGTCTATTAATGCCTGCCAGTTCCGTAAAACAGGAAAATCAAAATTGTCTTTTTATATACTTAACGCTGACAATATTGTGTTTCATTCAGTTTTTTAATGTCCACTAAACCTGATGCTGCAACAGAAAGTCCATTTAACTCCTTAGAAATAGTCCACTGAGGAAAATACACCATTCGCATCTCAATTAAACCAATTTGTATAAGTATAATTTTCCTGTCTTTATTTCAGTTAACTTCTGCTTGTAAGGGGTTGAAACCAGGCCATTAAATGCACAGTGTAACAGTCCTGTAGAACTGGTTACAACCAAGTTGCCATTAATCTTAAATCCAAACTATGGAAGCATTTTGAAAGTGTGGACACTGCAGTTGCAAGACGTTTTCTTTTTGTAACCAACAGGGCTTAGGACCACCGAAAGCTAACCACACCGCAGGATGGACAGAGGGGTGTGCATCATCTCTCCCGCGTTCAAAAGGGGAGAAAGAGATTCCAAAGCGTGTATGTACTCTTACATTCAAGACGGCAATGACTGGTGTCCTAGATACCTGGTTACATGGTTCAGTCTCTTGAAAATGTATCTAGGGCTGAGCAGGTTGGTGTTTTCCCTGCTGCAGTATGAATTACAGTGACTGCTTCTGAATTAGGTAGTTTAATGGAAGTTCTTATCCTGAAGACATAAAGGACTATTCTGCTGTCACACCTCGCACCACCAGTAAAATATATCTGGAGACACATGCACAAATGTGCACCAAATAAAAAATAAACAAAACAAAACTCATCTTCTGAGAGCACCTCAAACACAATAGCACCATGGAGAAATTAATTTCGTTTTCCATATGACGGATTGTCCGGTTGGAAGGCTCAACAGCGCATTGATTTGTTCTGTCCTGAGAAAGGCTTCCATTTCACACTGACTTCAGGGTTGCCCCAGAAGCTAATGGAAACAAACTGCACGGCAGAGGGAACACTCAGCAGAAGTATGCTATCGTACTCTTCTCTTGCATGCTCTGTCGGCCGCCGGGAGCATTAAATGCATCTGTATGCCCATCACGTAAGGCATCCAAAGAGAGGGGCACAGCTACAGCCGTACCAAGGCTTATTCACATCAGTGCTACACAAAAGTAATTTTACTGAAGTCAGTGGACATTGGTTTGGCGTAGTGAGTGACATGTTGCATAAAATCCTGGGTAATCTTGAACTAGACAGCTAGGAACCTACTAGAGGGCAGGCTGAAAGGGAAGAGATAGAGGAATCTGGTGTTTGTTCAAAACTTTGCAGTGACAGCACAGTCCTGCCACTGGGAAAGAAAGGAAGAATGACAAATATCTTCTAAGACATTGATTCTATCACAGATATCAGCACTGTATTGCTAAGGAAGCTACTGAGTAGCTAAAATTCCTTGTGAAAGAATTTGATTGAATAATTTTAACCACCACCACCTTAATCCTCCATTTTATTCTTGTCCTACTACACTGGAGAAGTATGATACCACAGGTTACATGGCAAATGTAAGTCAAACCCAATGAAGTGTGCAAAAGAATCCCTGTGTGTTGGCAATGTTTCATCTTTTGTGATCTTTTCCTGGGATTGCCAATAGATAATGGCCTTCCTGAAGCCGTGAATGGGACCAGCTGTGACGGAACTGCCACATCTCGTTCTGGGATCTGTCTTCACTCCCATTTTCTTCCTCTAACTTGAATCCCCACAGCTTGTGGTCTTCTTACGAAATTCCATTTCTATATCACCCTGTGCCTAATTATGGGAAGCAGGTATGCGCACTTTCTTTTGCCATGATTAAAAAAAAAAAAAAAGCAAATACCTGTTTCTTTCAGGATTTTAGAACGCTTTTTTCCTGAATTGCTGCTCATTTGACATTTTCTTTCTCTTTCTAAACTAGCTGCATTGTGCCACCTTGCCATATTTAATTGAAAGGTGTTACACCTTCTGTGATCAAGTAATGACAACCGTGCCACACATTTTCTCAAGATCTGAATTTAATTACAGGATCTATCAAGTCTAAGAAGGGATGAGCCTTTGTATTTCACCAGGATATCCAAGATGAAAAATGAAAGGAAAAAAGAAAATCTGCCTGCAGACTTAGAGAAGCATTATTATATAGCATTATCTGTCAGGAAAACCTGATAAGCTGTCAAATTAAAAAGCTGATTTGGGAAACTTTACTGAAACGACTTTTTGAAAACAGACTTACTATAGTGTCTTGTTTGGGTATCATAGGCTCTTTATTTAAAGACAACAGCAGGATAAAACAATTTCATGATCTCTCAAAGGGCAGCAGTGTTTTTTTTTAAAAAAATATTTCATTGACTTTGGATAAGCTGTAACAGAGGTTCACCCAAAGAGAACGAGAAAATAAATCACTGGTTTTGCTAACATCAATCTTTCACATGAACAATGAAATTATACTGAAAGTGAGACCTAGATACACCCTGAAAAATACATTTTATCATAACCAAAAAGCAGTAAGAGCTGTAGGTATCAGAAAAAGATGCAAGGAATCAGTTGTGCAATTACAAGTTGGCAAAGGTAAGGCAGCACGCTGGCCTACTTACATCCATCACTTAACTGCTGGTTTGTGGCTCAGGAACTAAGATTAATTTTTAATCTATTTTGATTCCTGCTAAATTAGCTTCTTGCATCTTACTATGCTCTAGAGAACTTGCTGAAGTGAGTTTCACAGATTTCCTTGTCTTATTTTTAATTCTCGGGCCATTATTTTACACACAGATATAACGCCTTCTTTTATTCATAACTCAATACAATTGGATGAATACAGGTAGTTACCAGCTTCCTAGAACACAAATTGAAGATTTTGTCCAGAGGAAACAAACAAAAAAAATATGCTACTTTAGCTTTGCTTTGGATAAATAAAGAAAACAGCATAGGAAACTTAATTGTAGGAAATATTTTTTGATTGAGTGATCATGAGTTGACTCAAATTAATACAAGGACAACCAAATATAAGTCTGGAAATCAGATTCTTGATTTCCAAAGAACAAAATTGGATAAAGTGAAGGAAACCAGACTGTGTAATCAGTCTGAGGGGCTGGACTCAGCCAGAAAGGACACTCGGAAATTCTTTAAGGTCAAGTATTTAAAAAAAAAAAAAAAAAAAAGAAAAGCAGCATACATATTCTGAATGAACGTGTGGGGTTAGAAGGCGAGGAAGATGATCTCTGTCCTCGAACTTGAAAATAACAAGCCAAGAGTTTTTAGATACAGCTATCCAACGGGGCATGCTACTTCTTGTATCAGAGAACAGAAAATGTAATAGCTTTACATGGGGCAGGGAAAAAAAACATCCAGTCAGACTATTTAGCCTGACATTAGCCACACATGCTGCTTTAGAAGAAATTCAAAAGGAAAAAATTAAAGACTTGGAAGTGATTGGAAAATGAGATAAAATGCAAAACTTTACCAAATTATGTTATGTTAGACTAATCTAATAGCTGTATTTGATAAGTTAACTGATTTTCTAGATGAAGGAAATGAAGTCTATCTAATTTATCTGGATTTCAGTAAAGTATTTCATACGATGCCATGTAGCAAATGTAGCAAATCATTGATTAACCGTGGAAAACATAGAGGAGTAGAAAAATTGCACGGTAAAGAATAAAAAAAAGACAACAAGGGATAGCACCGAACAAGGAATTTTTCCTCTGTTTTTTCCTCTCTCTCATGTAGAGACCACAGCCTGACAGACCACAGTCCTCCAAGTATTCTGGAGAGCTGATGCCATTTAGTTGAATGGCTGTAAGATATACGTGTGTTTAAGTCAAGCAAGTATAATAAACTCAATGCAGAGTCCTACGTTAAGCTAACAAGATGAATATCATGGTAAATTCCAAAACTGTGTTAGGCTAGGTGCCATAGGAGCTACCACCGAGACCACTGCAAGTATGTAAAGAACACCAGTGGGCTTCCCCACAGGAAAACTTACAGTGGAAGTCCCGAGAAAGTACCTGAGATAAGTTCCAGGACCAATCTTCTTTGGTATTTTCTTCACTGAGCTTAGTATAAAATGTCGACCACACAATGAAACCTGCAGATGACAACAACTAGATATACTGGTAACTCTGAAGAGGCTGCAGATATCAGTCGAGAGGAACCGAGCCCTTCTGAGTTAATAGAAGTGACACCAAAGCTTATACTACAAGGTGCAGGTCACACACTCATGATATAGGACCAGTCGCATCATTTTTTGTGATAGACTGGGATGTTATGAGAGAGAATTCATAAGAAAATACGTTCAATGGGTATACTAGTCAGTTGCAGCATGAGTCACTTGGTTTTGACGAATAAAAAGGGAAAATAAGATCTTAGAATGCACCAGTGGAGATGACTCTCAGCATGAATGTCTTTGTATGTCTTTACACGAGGTCCTAGTGTTCTCGCTATTGCCCATTTCCAGCCACATGTGCTTTTGAAGATTGCCTTCAAAACGAAAACGCACCAAAAGAAAGGCTATTATGATAAGCAGAGACATGAGAAAACGATCTTGTGAAAAGATATACAAGAACACAGTGGGATGAACTGGACAGTGTTTTACATGGGGCAGGGGAGAAAACTTCTAAGCACAGTTTCCTCCTAAGTTAACCTTTAAGAGAGGCAACTTAGACAAAGAAGCAGACTTGACCCAGTACATTTTTATTTCTCATTTCTTAAGCTCTTCTGTCACTAACATAACTTTTAAATACACACGGGAAAAAAAAGAAATTGGAATGGGAAAAAAAGAAAAACAAACCACTAATCCTTTAAAGGGAAAGTGAGCCACTGATTTAAATACAGTTCTGTTAATAGTTTATTTAGCATTCTATCCATTCTCAGAACTTTTTTAACTGCTAATGAAAATAATCCATGAGCTGTCTACAGCATTAAACCTTTGTCCTGAGCAAGGGCAATTAATTAAAAATATTTTCTGTAAAAATTCAAATTATCTCACCTGTGTGAATTATCTTTCATATATCAACTTTTCTTTTACTGTTATGATGCCTATCTGACAGAGCAAGTTGATTTTTTAATTTCGGAACAAGAATAAAAAATGCTTTGATCAATTAAAATGTTGCTTAAGCTAATGAAGATTTTACAAAATCTCTCACTCTAGAAAAAAATGCAAATAAATTGCATGAACCACTAATTTTTTCATTTTAAAATTTTAGAAATTTAAACATTTGGAGTTGTTAAATGCTTGTGTTTTAAAATATCTTTTTGTTGTTTTTTAAATACCTTTAATTTTTCATTTTGTCTTTTCATTGCCTGTCAAGGGAAGCATATATTGCTTTTTTTAGTTCTTCATTCATTAATCTTTGTCTTCTGTAGTAATCTTGAAATCTTCCCTAGTACAGCCAGTATGTATGGTTAATAACTTTTTTAAAAAAATCGATGTTATTGAATATATAACTTGAGGTTTAAATGATCATACTCCCATTGAAAATCAATGGATCTACTCTGTTGATTTTCATTAGGCAGAAATCTGTGCCTCTGTTCTCCCTAAGACAGAGTCTAATCCATGAAAAAGCTCTGCCTTTACCACCAGGGTTCTGTAATTTCTTCCTGAATAGCTTCACATATGGAACTTTTCAAAGACTTTGTGCAAATAAAAAAAAAATAGAGGTATGTTAACTTATTCATATTTATGCCCCATTTTCTCCTATCAAGCCAGAGTAAGTTTAACTATAATAGTTACCAGCAGACATTCGCAAGGAACTACTGACTTAGCTGGTATATTTCCCTTTCTCTTCTTACTAATTCCATGGGCTAAATACTTCAGACCCGCATCTACAGCCTGGTTTTATACATAGGGCATAAGTTGATGTGTAAAGTGTTCACTTGCACTGGATCATTCATCTTCTACATGTTCCCGGATGGAGAGTTGCTGAGAAGTCCTCCTGCTCTTTCCAAACACTCCTGTCTCCAAGGGAAGTAAAGTATTATGAGATGTCCTTGTTTCACTGGCACTACTGGTTTGTCGCAGCAGGAAAACGACATACAAACCAGGAGACATTGGGCAGTATCTGCTTCAGTCCTTTCCATCACATTTCCCTCCTGGGCAGAAAGGTTGTCTTTATTTTTGTCTTTGGGAGCATTGCCCACACCAAGAAATGAGAGATTGCTCCAAGTTTGTGAGCTTCACAGCTCATCAGAAGAGGGTGTTCTTCATCTCCTCCATGTCCACCATTGGGACTGACTTGTCAAGGTGACAGACCTGACTGCAGGAGTGTCAAAACCCTGACCATAGCAAAGGAAAGCACGTGAGAGAGAACCAAGATGTATTCCTTTATACCAAGAAGGAAGCAAGTGAGAAAAAAGGTAAAGATGATGTGTTGCCTTGACCATTATAATTTTGCATGGATGCGGTGATAAAAGGCTGTCTGCCCATTTTATTAGAATATTTGAAGATATGTTTGTGAAAGAGTTGGAGATCTCTCCTGGCCACAACACTTATGCCTGAGAAACGTTTGATTCTCTTCAGAAGTGGCTGTAGGGGCTTGAATTTGGAAGCTATTTCTAAGGCAATGGTACATGTTAGACACCTACATGGATTGCTTGGGAAATATGAAACTCTTCTGAAGAAACAAATGTACTGACACAAATGTCTCCTGTTGATTTTATGGTCAATCTGAACACACAAACCCAAAACAAATGGATAACACTTATCCTAAATAGGATATATGGTAATAGCTGACTCAGCATTTATCCTAAAGTCAGGTGTATCCCATGAAAAGATGGCAGATGTTTTGTCTATTTTCCAGAACACAGGGGCCAAGAGAAGGATTGAAATGAGATGCCCTCTTCCCCATGTCCTTGGATATTCTGCAATAACAACCTTTAGCCCACAGATCCAGAGAAAGTCCTTAAGACAACATGTGCGCTCTCAGATGTTTAATCTTACATGATAAAGAAAAAAAAAAAACAACCCCAAAACCCAGAACAGAATTATTCTGTATTACACCAAAGCCCTAAGAGCTTCAGCTGCCAGTTGCCAAACTGCAGAGGTACTTGGCACTGACCATAATGTCAGCCTGTGGTTTGATCTTCTACCAGCGTACATGCACTCTCACACAGGTTCTTCTTTGATGTGTATGCTCGACCGTAATTTCTGCTCCCCAGTCACAGAGCTAGATCTGTTCCAGTAGCCTGGCAGTGTCTTGGACAATCTCTTGTGCGAGATGCTCGTGCTGTCAGATGTAGGTCTGCCAGACACATCCCCTACAATATCTGCTGACCCAGGGGGTACATGAAGACACCTACAACTAGGTTATGCTTTTCTAAGGCTGACCAGAGATCCAGGGATGACCGGGAAGCCTTTGGTTTAGATATTTGCCTACATCAGACTGTACCTTCCAGACTGCTGCACGGTCCTGGGCACTAGTATCCCCAGCACTCTGAACAGCTTTGAAACCATAGACCAGTTAGCCAATAGCTAACAGATCATCTTATATCCAGACAATTCCACATCAGTCTGATTTATGATGGAAGTCCTGAAGAGTAGGTTCCTGCTGGTAAAATGATCAGTTGAACTGTGTTTTTTGAAAGAAACAGCACTGGGCAAACGCCCCTTGACTGCAGAAAGTGTAGAGTTATTCACAGAAAAGTGACTCTGAAAATCCTTTACAATAAATGGTGATTATTGTGGCTTTAGAAAGTCATCTAGCTTGTTCCAGTATACTTTTCCAGACTAGTAAAATGCACACTTTTCACTACTAAGGAAGGAAAATCAGAAAACTGAGAAAACTGTTTTTCTTGTTAAATAGATATGGTTATAAGCACTGCTGTGAGAAAGATTCCCCGTACCCCCCCCCCCCCCCCCATTTGATTTGAAACAGATTTTCTTTCAGGTAAGGAAGAAAAGGTTGTTTCAAATTAAATTCAATGCTTTGTTCTCTGATTACCTAAATCCCTTATAAACACTGGGCAATCTTGACATGAAAAGTCAGAACACTTTATTTAGAAAACACTGAAATTAATATTTTGACATTACTGAAACCAAACTTCCTATTATTTTGTTTTCCCTTTTGGACATAATTGTGAATTCAGTTTGATCCATATTAACAAACCCTTTGGTCTCCTACCATAAATCGACATTTCAGTGTAGAATTATCACCTAACCGAAGTTCCAAGAGCAGCCTGTTCACAGCCGTAGCTGGAGTTGCTGCTATGGTGCAGTCCCATCACCACACCAGCAGCCAGACAGTCAGAAGGGGCAATTAAAAGAGAGTCGTGAAGCAGACGAGATAAGCCGTAAGGAGTAGAAAGGATCTGCATGGAAAATGGGGTTGGTCTATTGATTAGGAACTCTGACTGCCCAGTCAGCAGTTTTCTCATTACTATTTAATACGATGGGAAATGAGGCTGCATCCAGATGGATAATGGGAAATCACTATCTGCAAAAGAGGCCAAGGTGAAATATTAAAGTTCTTGGGGAAGGTGCAGAGGGATGATAAGCATTTAGTAAAGAAATACAATATTGAATTTAGTTAAGAAAGATGGAATATGCAAATCCAGTACAGATCTGGGCATCTTAGTCAGCTATCAAAAAAACTATAAGATGCCATTCGCAATCACCAGCCACTGACACAGTGAGGAAGAGGGAAAACAGGACAAACATTTAATGAAGGGCAGAAATGGGAGTGTGCATCCTCATAGCTCTAGTGTTACACCCAGAGAAATGGCAAGAGAGAAACTTTGGAGTAAAAACAGAGACTTTGCTGGGAGTCCGGAAGAACATACATACCTATATCTAAACCTCTGCTTCTGAAAATCATACAGCCGTTTCAGGACACTGAAATCTTCACATTTGTCTAGGACTAAAGCACATTTTTCCCTACTATAATCCCCCCCCAAAAAACACCCACCTCTACAAGGATAATCATCCTCTACTACTGGCCACCCCCACCTCTTTTCCTTTTACAGCGCCCTCATTTCACATCTACTCAGGTACCAACTGAAGGTGCCTTGGCCCAGAGAAGACATAACGCCTGAGTCTAGAAGGCTGGAGAATGATGTACACGAGAAACATGTTAGATCCTGCTCATCTTCCAAGGTTGTTCCTGCATTTTATGAAGTTCTGGGATAAAACACACAAAGCAACCATGGAAGCCCTATGAAGCACTGCCACGTGATACTTTTTGCAAGGCGTCTACCTCTTTGACCGCTCATAAAGCAACATTAGAGAATCGCGTGTGCTACACCTGCTAGAAAACCCTTTGCAAGAGCGCTGAACTCTGGGCAGCTCCTGAGACCCAGGACTGAGTTCAGACTCCCTACAGAACCCACACAGCCTTGTGGCAATCAGGGCCACAGCTCTTTTTCAAAAGATGCTCATTTTGAGTATCACCAGGGGTGCTCACGGCATCCTCCCAGCAAGTGACGCAACACCGACTGTTCTTGGGCCTTGGGTGTCATTATCTACAGCAGGTAGATGGGGATGTACAAAGGCTACATGGGCAATGAAACTGGAAAATCCCAAGCCTCTGACCAGCAACCCTGCTCAGAAAATCTTCACCCAATATTTTAAGATGCCAATCACAAACAAGAAGTGTCTTGTAGTCAGACACTCCAACCAGAAGTGTAATTAAGAGCATCATCTTTCCTTGTAAAGAAAGGAGAATTGATCAGTTGGTTTGCTTTAGGCAACCAACTAATTTTTTTTATGTTATTTTATTTTTTTCCAAAAAGGAAATCCAGCATATTTAAGAATAGCAAATTTACTCATTAAGCTGCTAATCTTGTTTCTATTCTTAATTTAAAAAACCCAGAAGTAGGAGAGATAAGTCTTGTGCTTCTGTTCAGTGGTGCAGGCACATTAAGAAATTATGCAGAAAGAAACAATTCAGAAAACAGGCACAAAGCAAAAAATATTAGTCTTTCTAGCACTGAAATGAAAACTAACGGGCCCTCACCCATGCAAACAGGATCAAATTCGGTCTGTACTGTACAAATGCAACATTTCCTAAATTGATCTATGCTCAGTATAAACAAATTCCGTGTGCCACTATCTCCAGAACCCAACTGCAGTTGGTTCTTGTTGCAGTCACTTGGTATTTTCATGAAACAAACAGAACAGAGAAAAAAACCCAAAAATATTCCCATGCTCATCATTTAGATAAAACCAGAACCAAACCAAACCCCAAGCCTGTTTTTTCCTTTTTGCTACACAGATTTGAACACAAACTAAGACAAGCTCCTCCCCAGCTTCTATCATCTTATTTCAGCTACCATTTGCCAAACACCTCAAAAGTTAGAAAAAAATGGAGGTTAAGGGGGAAACAGGAATATCTGAAAGATCACAGGACATAAGACATTCAGCATCCCACTTTCTCTCAAGAGTTTATCACCTCTCAGAGGCATGTCTAACTTAAAGCCATTAATTGTTTCAAACCACCAGAACTCTCACTCATTCATAATGCACTAGCACACAGGATTTTTGTAACAACTCCTGCTGCACATAATTTCATTTGCAATGCATACTTTAATTTTTATTTTCAATTCTAAATTATTTCTGAGAAACTATATGAAGGGTAATATTTCACCTGTGGATTTTTTTTTTAATTTTTCCTTTTTTAAAAAAGTCAGGTGAACAGCTGGACTACAACTCAAACACCAACTTAAAAAAAAAAAAATCCCTAAATCCTAATAATTAATACAGGGAATAGCTTATACATTCCTTATTAGTGAAACATACCCTCCTAACCCACTCCACCCCCAAAATGAAGAATATTCTACTTTTGAAGAGATAAATCATTTATGTAACTATCATTTATGTCATAGCAAGCATGCAAAGCAGAACACCTTTCACTTCCATCTGTGGATATGCTGCCTTTTGTTTCATGATACAAACAGCCCCTCCGACTGTTCACAGGTAACACGCAGATTCGTAAGTTACCATTAATGGCTCAGTAGTCCTATTCAAAAAGAAAGGGACTGCATATCTGAAAAAGCTGCTGCCTCTAAAAACGAATAAAATTAGTAACACAGTAATCTTTAGTGCATGTCGCTTGCAAAAAAATTAAATAAAGGTCCGATGCAGGCAACTCTGTGTTCACACAAGCGGTCCTGTTCAATTAACCAGCATCACTCGCATACGTAATATCCTGCAGTTTGCATTTTATTTTAACGCATTTTAATTTGGTTGGTTGGTTGTACAGCTGACAACTGATACACCTTCCACTTGACGCCTGTTGGAACACTTCTGCTAAATTCCTAACCTACAACTTGTAATTAGAAGAACACAGACCACCTTTTCCTCAGTAAATGTTTTACCCCATCACTTGGGAGATCAATTTGGGAGTCACTTTACTGTGTAGCTTTTGTCAAAGCCTTCTGGTTTTTGTTTTTTGTTTTTTCCCTAAAATGATAATCCAAGAAAAACAAATAAAAACAAGAAACAAACCCACTATTTCATGCCTTAGTAACTGTATTTTTCCACTTCCACTAATAACTTGAATTTGTGCTTTTAAACTCACTTAGCAAATGCCATCATCATAAACTGCATATTGCTCAGGACTCTTTAACGACTTAATTAGCTACTAAAACACTGCGAAGGAGCTGACGTTGTATTAGAAGAGAAGCAAAATGAGCCCAACTCCAGGCATCCCCCACCCTCGTACTCACGAGCGTTTGTGGAAGCCCTTACCTGCTGGGTAACGTTCGATAACTGGCCAGTTGTCCACCTGTAATGTGGCATTGCCACCACTTCTCGTGAAACGTACTACATGGTATTTTCCATCATTAATGATTGCGTTGATCTCTTCAATAGAGATGTCATCAGTTCCAACATTAAATTTAACTCCAATTTTTCCCTGGTGCTGCATATTAAAAAAAAAAAAAGAGGAAGAAGAAAAAAAAAGAAGAATTAATTAAGAGTTGTTTTTAGCAAGAAATAGAGACAGTGTGTCATACAGGGAAAGACTTCTAACAACGTCTTCCCTCCTCAGATGTAACTTCTGAAGGCTTGCATGTGGCAGTGACAGCCTCCTGACAGCTCAGTAAGTCCGGGACATGTCTTTGATGGATAATTGGTATTCCAAATGAGTTCTTTCACCAAATCCTTTCCCAAGAGATAGAGACCAAAATGAGGAGGGGGGAAGGAGGAGGAAAGCTCAAGTTTTCTTTCTTTGTCCTCTCCCTCACCTCCATGAGGATTAAACACCATTTTTCCTTTTACGCTTCCTTGCAAGTGTCACTTGGAGGAGGTACGAGGATTTTATAAAAGCCAAAGCCCAGCCCTGCATCTCCTTTTTCCCAAACCTCATTCATACTCAGAGCCTTCACAAAGGATAACAAAGGAGAAAACTTTTTTTTCCCTGATGGAGAGATTTTTACATCCCATTATAGTAGCTCTGAGTCATTAAGACAAGAACAGACCAATTGACTACCAAGGACTTTCCCAATCAGAGCCAGAGAGGGGTGACAGTCACTTGTGACACAGGGACAGCACCTTGTTCCCACTAAGGACCGAGACTCTGATTTTTTGCTGGGATTTGCCTGTAAACTCCTGTGCCTGAGTGCACCTAGGGCCCAGGAGACTTCCCACACACATTCATACTGCAGGTTTTCCAGATGATTGTGATATCAGCATGTTTTCATTTTTATTGTCTTTTAATTATCAAGATGTTCATTCTAACAGGACGTTAACACTTTAACAAAGTCCTTTAATGCCTATTAAAAGTTTAACTTAAGGGTCTCATGATGGTGTTTTTTTTCTCCTATAAAATACATTTTATTCCTGAATAAGGTTATTTATTAAATTGAGAAGAAAAAAACCAAAAAGTACTTCAAGTATGAGATTTGCAGAATGACTCTGAAAAATAGGGGTTTCTTTATTTGCTCTGTTGCTTAAATCATGTTCTAAACATTCCTCTTTTTCATTCTGGAAAAAGAGGCTGGTCCAACTTTTCCATGTCTATAGGGTGTCCACAAGGGATCCACCTTGTCCAGCACCCATCCACCTCTTTTTTTACCTCTCGTGTGAGTTGCAGAGCAATCTCCCAGTTACCTTGGGAGTGTAACCATAGCTCTATTTCATTTCAACTGGTTCAGCTATGACTCAGAATAGATTTCACCTTTTTTCTCCCATGGATGCAGCAGCTTATTTGCTTCACCTGTTTCATTCATATCCTACTCTCTTTATATAGAAATGTACACAAAGAAATATAACATTGTCCTGGCTCTATAGCAATCTCCTCTTTCATTAATTTATGAAATGCAGAAAAACCAGCATGTAATGATAACGACATATGCACCTTTTCACAGGACTTTCAAGAAATCAAAGGCTTTAAGGATTAAAAAAAGCTGACTAATTTTATGGTGATTCACGATTATACTATTCATAATCTCAAATTTCCATATCTGCTTCCCTATTTGTTATATATATGCATATATTTACATTCCTTTAGATCAAAAATGACAAGGCTAAAAAACCACCCTCTAGTGAATAGGACAGGTGCAGGCAAAATGAAGTGGCACAAAAGGCAAATATATCAGCAGCTTTTCCAAAAATAAGAGAATGTGGTGCTGCAATAGTTACCATTTGTAAATGGCCAGGTGAAACGAACACTTTACAGATTTGAAGGCAGACCTTCAGCCTCACTCGATACATATATACTTTTTAGTGAAAAAATCCAAGTTTCCCTGACTTAACATTTGTACAGAAGCACTGTGCACAGACACCAAGCATGCAGCTGCAATAGCAAACAATAACTCCCTAACAGTTGACAACGTACCACTGTGATTTTCTGTCTCTATTTGTAATATATTTGTGTAGCTGAGAACATTTAAAACTTCTGTATTTAAAGGATACATTTCATTTTTTCACATTTCTTCAGCACCCATGGGTATTTATGGAACCTCCCACAAAACAAGGAAGCAAATCTGGATTTTGAGTTTCAGCCTTCCTTATGATTACATCCATGTTTAAATTGGACTTCTGAACATGATCCGGACTACAACACCATTGTGCACAGCCCTTTAGAACCAGAAAATAAAATTCGATGCAAAGACCTGACAGCCCGTGGTCCCCGAGAGCCGACAACACTGCCACAAAGCAGTCAGTCCCCATGGAGCAGCACAGTTGCAATAAGCACCTCTGTATGTAGAGTGTATTTTTTAAGCTCCTGCATAACCACACAGCAGTTTGACTCACTGTACTCCTCTTTCATTGCAAAATAAGTTATTTTTCACTTCTCACTGGTGCATATACAGTGATTGCGGATCAGCTGATGTACACTAACCTGTTCAGATAATCTGATCACAGCCCTGGGATGCTTAATATAATGGGTATGTAGCCCATTAGAAAAAAATTGCTTTTCCTTTTTCTTCCTTCTTTTTGCAGCAACATGGTAGCATGGAGAGGGAAGAGACTGATCAAACTGAAGCATATGAAATTCCTATTTCTGCCAGCCTCAGCTGCACAGCGCAGTAGCAGAAATTTTCACTTATCACTAGTTCATTCATAATATTCTTCAAGCTATTCTTCTCATCAGAAACAGCCTCAGACAAGCGCTGAATGAGAGGTTCCCTCTCCAGGGGGAATTACAGGCACTCTAGAAATGTCTGTGCATTACTGTGTCCCGCAATAAGACAGCGTGACTGCTGAAGGATGATCTCCTTGCCCCTGACCCAAAACAGCACAGCATTCCAGGCTCGTCTTTCTAGGAGGTTACGTTTGCCCACCAGCAAAGTTGATAATTTCAGAGCTCCCCTGGTAAAAATCAGCTCTCACACAGGTCCCACCATGCTGTTTACTGTTCTTAGCCTGTGTTTGATTTTTCTCTGTCTCACCCAGTTGTGAGAGAACACAGTGATTAAATCAATTCCTTTTCCTCCTGTGCCTTTATCTGCCCTGAACTGGGAAGGCCACAATAACAGAGCGGAGACACATAGGAGATGGGACAGTCTCCGATATTATTTCCAAGAGAGGCCAGAAGAGAGGACACACCTTCAGTAGAGTGAAGCAATTCAACAAGTAGCATAAACATTGTTCTCTGTCTCTGGAACCATAGAATCATTAAGGTTGGAAAAGACCTCAAGGATCATCAAGTCCAACCATCAACCCAACACCATCCAACCCACTAAACCATGTCCCGAAGCACCACATCTACACATTTCTTGACCCCCTCCAGGGATGGTGACTCCACCACTGCCCTGGGCAGCCTGTTCCAATGCCTCATCACTCTTGCAGTGAATAAATTTTTTCTAATATCCAGCCTAAACCTTCCCTGGTGCAACTTGAGGCCATTTCCTCTTGTTCCATCACTTGTTACTTTAGAGCAGAGCCCAGCACCCCCCGCACTGCACCCTCCTTTCAAGCAGCTGTAGAGAGTGATGAGGTCTCCTCTCAGCCTCCTCTTCTCTAGACTGAACCCCCCCAGCTCCCTCAACTGCTCCTCGTCAGACCTGTGCTCCAGACCCTTCCCCAGCTCCGTTGCCCTTCTCTGGACCTGCTCCTTCTTGTGGTGAGGGGCCCAAAACTGAACACAAGTTATTTTGAACTTCAAATCAGAAGATGTGATGAATGCTGCTCCAATCATCGCACCATCCCCACTGCTCCTGGGGACAGAGCAGCTCAGGAACCTCCAGTTCACCTGCAGACAAGCTGCCTGACCCTCTGAGCCCCAACCCTACATTTCTAATGTTCTCTGAAACGCTTGGAGTTCTGATTGCTCAGACAGTACAGGTGAGCGTGCATGCATATGTACATACCAGTCCTTTCAAAACATTCGGTCTTCAAAAGCACTGGCAGCTACTATTGTCATCTAGCAACTCCAGCGGAATATCTGCAGGCACATTTGATGAATTGTGTACTCTGAATACTTCTACCTTGTCTTTAACAGACTTCTGACACAGCACAGAGAATGCTGATGGACCCGAGAACGAAGGGAGAAACGTGAATGCTGCTGGAGCCAGCCGCTGACGGTGCAATCTGCTCCCTGTTGGACCCTAGTCCAGTGCTACTGATCTGCCGACTCCTAATGCAGTAAAACCTACGCTAGTATAAAATATATATATATATATCTCCAGAATAATGATATTTCCTATAGCATCACCAAGGTTTTACTGCTCTCTGTAGTAATAAATCTGGAATCAGTCAAACATGAGCATGTGCAAATCTGGCACAGCAGTAGTTTTAGAAAAGATGCACAACCTTTAACCGCTTGCAAAGAAAAGTAATAATATTGTGATTCCTACAGGTGAACAAATAGAGAAAAAGAAAAAAAAAATCAAGCATGCCAGCTTGCATCTTACAGTGCCTGTCCCTGAGGCACAGCTGTCTGGGTGAATGGGATAACAAAGCCTTAGAAGTAACTGATGGTTGACTTTGGTTATATTGAAGAATAGATTTCTTGGCTGTTATTAAAAAGAGCGAGATCATTTTCACTCAAATGTAATCAGAGGCTAATATCCTATATTATAGAAAAGTATACAAAATAATTAAAATAATTTCTGATTTTCTGAACCCTGTAAGGAAATGCATACATAAAAATCTGACATCTGACTGGCATCGGACAAGTGTGAAGCTGTTTGGTTTCTTTTTCTTTGCCCAAAAGCTGGAAATACGTACCTACTGTAGAGCAGGAAAAATAAAATAAAAAACCAAAAACAAAACCCCAAACTTCTCCCTTTCCTGGTTGCCTAAGCAAGGAGGCTGAGCTATTCCCAGTGTTGCTTCTTGCCAGTTCTCACCAGTTATTTGCAGCTTTCCCAGTATTTGCTTATTTCTTAAATCCACAGCTCTGTAGACCTTAGGTTATGAGAAAATCCCACTTTTCATTTTAAAATAAGCTTCCAGTTCTGATAAGTGCACAGAAAAGCTTAAAACCCAAAGCCTTGCAGGCTACTGCATTGGCAGGCTAATGGAAAGACCTGGAAGTCATGTTAAATCCCTTTATTTTAAACCAAATGCTTGATTTTTTTTCCCCGCTAGAGGTGTGACACTCTGTACAAGTGACACTGATTTAATTATGCTCATTTCAAACCTGAGGAACACGCAGCAAAGGAGGCTTCCTCTCCATCCAGTCTCCCAGCAATTCTGCCTGCTCCTCCATCACTGGACCTGCTCCTGGGAAGATCTGTTCTCCCTTACTGGCTCTTCCGCCTCCTGCTCCCCAAGCCAGTGGGACTGGAGGGATGAACTCGTAATACTTCCTTCCAAAAAAGCTCTCTAAGACTTCCTTTACAGCTAGTTGGTCTTTTTGAGCCTCCAGCACACAGCATGCTTGCATTCGGGAAGTTTTTCCATTCCTTGAAGAATATCATTACTTGGTTCGAGCAGTGGCTAGATTTCCGCAAAAAAAGTGCGGTGAGGTCTGTGGTACTCATTTGGAGTGTGATCCTGGCAACAAAATGCTGCCCAACACTCCACTAAGCCACTATTCATGCTACTCAGAGAGGAAAAATGTTATCTGCAGAGCCACAAATATTACCAGTCTTTCCTGCAGCACCTGCGCACGCTCACCTGTGTGCAAATCCAAGCGCAACTTTCTTCATCTACACCAAGCTCCTTCTAGAGACAGTACCAGGCACTTGAAAAACAGATCTATAATACTGAATATACAGCAACAAAGCTGTTTTTCCTCCCCTAATTTTGGGACGCTCAATCAGCTGTTTCATAGATTTTGTTAGAAAGAGAAATGAGGAGAAAATTTGCAACGTACTTCGCTCTCATGTTTTACTCTGAAGCTCTGTAAGATCATTTCACAAACCTTTAAATGACCCCAGCTTTGTGCCATTAAGTTACCTAGATTTTCTAAATCAACAGAGAAATAATCAAAATTCATTGTTCACCAGATGCCCCGGTTGACATATAAGAAATAGCGCTGTCACTGTAACAAGATTATGTATGCAAATACACACAGATGCTATCAGAGCTACTCCACTCTTAAATGTTGCTCTATGAAAATTAAACAGCTTCTAGCCTTAAACCAGTGACCCTTAAAAGAGGCACATGAAATACAGGCCCAGCATCATGCTCATTTACAGCTGAGGCATACCTGGAAAAAAACCAAAAGGCTACCAAAGTGGCTCACTAAGTGAAGAAGTGACACATGACTTAAAAGGATTTTTTTTTTTTTTAGCGTCACAAAATGCCATAGTACGCGACCCCAGAACAAAAAGGCTGGAAAGAAGGTGTCACAGAAGTGATCGTTGTCCCAGTGTCTCAGGGCAGGAAGCAACTACTCTTCTCTACTATGAAAAACTGACTTATATAACTTCCTGCTTTAAAATAATTGTCCTCGCATCCTGCTTTAAATGTTGTTATAGCGATTCGACTTATCCATAAAGCTCAGCAAGCAGAAAAATGGAGAAATATTTCTAAATCTATAATTGTGACACTTCAGCTCTCAGACTGCGGTTTTCCTGTTTCATTTCAAACACCGTAATTCTCACTGCTCTAGATCATGACTGTATTATTTCAAGTTACTCTGATGATGAATTACCGAGATGATACACTTAACCTAACAACCAGCCCCCCAAAATGCCATAGTTACAGAAAACATATGGCAGAGAGCCCGCAGCAGCAGCATCCTGCATCTTATTATCCACTCAGCATCGTTACTGCAGTACACAGAATTAAATTTTTCGGAGAAAACATGCAGTACAGAACAACTTAAACAGTCAGCCCTTAACATGGCACTTTCTGTCCAAACAGCATGAAGCACAGAAAAGTCTTGACCTTGCCAAGGATTCCCAGTTGTAGTGAGATGGTAGGGATGGGTTGAAGAGACTACCAGATACTGTTATACCCATCAGAGCTTCATTTGAAGGAAAATAAAGTCTTTTAATCATGTTTCCAGATGAGCAAAGTGAGATTTGAAATTTAGGCTCAGCTTCTACCTTTTAAATTTTTTTTTTATATACAAAGATGTTTAAAATAGTGTTCCTGGATACAGGAACTGCCTACACTCATCCAAAGGTGTAAAGATACTCCTAGAAAAAAAACAGATGAGTAGCACCCTGATATTGATACAACCTACTCCACGCTGGAAATGGTGCTGCTTTAAGGATATTGATTTCTGTGCTTAGAAAGGCTTCACAGAACTCTTCTGATAATTTGCATGTCTGAAACAAAGCCAAAGTCAGAGTCAGTGGGAGGTAGGACTGGGATGAGAAGCAAAGAATCAGCAAATTCTCAAGCAGGTTTTCATGCTAAATGATTAATAGCCGCATGACCAACACACATGCTCATGAAAACATAAGTAATGAATTTTTGAGAATCCGAGTCAAAGGGCTTCTCATATTAAAAACCTGTAGGGAATTACGAAAACCCAAAAATGGTATTAGACACCCAACCTCTACAGAGCTTTAATGAAAACTGTGCATCTACCTGCCTTTCACGCTATCATTTGATAAGCTTTCCTTTAATATTAATGAAAATCTTCAGTATTTCCAGATGCCTATCACAGAGATTAGGACAAAGCACTTCTTAAACGCTGTTTGAATGCAGACGTTGCGTTCCTGTATTGTCCCGATTCCCTCTATACAAATGTAGTTAGAAAATTGTTTCCTAACCCTTCTCCTCTTGTTTTGGGGTCTCCATTGGAAACAACCTGTTCCTAATTTATCTTGGCTGCTAAGTACTTATCATTGCCATGGACTTAAACCAAAGAAAATCAAAAGAACATACAAAAAACCCCAGCCCACAAAGTGATTTAAAGCCAGGTGTCTGAATGGTGGACCTAGATGAATACTTTTTTCTCTTCTCTGTAAAACGAAGAAAATATTATATTCTCGCTTAGGAAACTTACTGTATATCTGAAAGAATTCATATCTGCAAAGTAGTTAAGCGGAAGTGAAAAAAGAAAAATCAACCAAACAACAAAAAAAATAATCAGTTACTGGTCTATGAGACAAGCGTACAACCGAAGTGAAAAGACCTCGCACGAGGAAACCCAGCTCTGCTGTTACCAGACAGCAGAGCTACAACGTGCCACAGGTTGGGCTTCGACTCCCCGCAGCAAGGCAAGTCCTCCTTGTCCCATTTTCTGAGCACTCCTATTTTTTCCTGTTGCCAGCTTTCTTCCTCTTATCATCAAGGGTAGAGTCACCCTCTGGCAAGCTTTAATACCGTGTATACTTTTCTCAATGGTCGCAGTTTCCTTTATCTTACCTTTCTTCATCTTGAAGCGTCTTTCAGAATCAAAACCAATTTGACAATTTCCTGGCATGCTGTGCTGCGATACGTGGCGCGGAGTAGCCTATTATCAATGCTACAACAGAGGATCGCGCTCCTTTTGATCACTTAATGCCGCCGAGCATGTAAAAATCCTTACACTAAATACATGTAGCACATGAAGTGATCAAACAGCTCTCGGTGACTGGACTGTGAAATCCAACCGGTAGCTGGAAGGGGAAAGCAAAAAGCTGATAGCTACCTCGACGTTCTCCTCTGCTACTGCTGCTAACAGCCCCCAAGGTTTCAACGACGTTGATTTGGCATCTTAAAAACCAAACCAGGACAAAAGAGCACCCTGCTGAGGAGGAGTGCCACAAAGCAATGAAAGGGCTGCACACAGGGAACCAGCTGTGATTGGGAACAGCTTCTGCAGGGAAGACACCTTTGAAAGAAGCATTGCAAAACAGCGTGAGCACCTTCAACGATGCGCTCTTCAAAACGCAAGAAGCTCGCAAATAGACTTAACTGTATTCAGAAGAAACCTGCCAGATATTTGAAAAGGCTAACGCCAAGCAAACCGGACAAAATCAAACCAGAAGTAACCCATAATAAGGGAGATTTGCAGGTAGCAGAGGTCAGAACTGACAAGCGCTGAGCACCTCATCGAAGCAGAGCCATGAACGTTGGTGTCTCCACTGCAATGATCAGCATCAGGCTGGAACGATGGCCAAATATACTACTGGTGTTCATGAACACAACAGTATTTAAAGAATCCCGAGCAGTATATAAATACTTTCTTTACAACACGCGGCACAACAGCCTTTAACAGCCAAAATCCCAAAATGCATCATTATCTTCCAGCTGCACCAGGGAATGGAACAACATCGCCCTTTCAGCTACCAATTCTTCACTTCTTACAGAGTTGACAACAGACTTTTACTACTGTTGGAAATTGCTTCTTTGCGAATGGGATCTGTTAGGCAACCAAGAAGCAACTTTTTAGGGCATTATTCTAATCTCACTAATACCTCTTTTGTGTTTTTTATATACCTGGCAGATATTTACCTCTGAAAGTCAGAACTCCACTGAAGTCAAGGCCACTTTAGAAATACCAACACGGTAAAACCAGGACATCTCTCATTACTTGTCCCTTTTTCAGACCTTCTGCTTTTTCCCCACCTTTCTCACATATTTCAGTGTGGAAGAGACAGGATGGGAAAATATTTGACAGACAGTCGCTGCAATGTGCTTTCACTATTTTTATTAAAATTCTGGCTTTACTAAGATCAAGGTTTTCCTAGAAAAAAGCTTAGTAGAAACCAGAAATACAGCTGTTTTCATTTTCATACTTCTACAGCTTTAATGGTAGTGACGGACTATTTGAAAAGGAAAAAAGGGGAAGGGGAGGAGGCAGGATTTCATATATCAGCAGACCCCACTGTAAATAGCTTCCCTTACAAACATGTCCCCTCCCTCTAGCTCAGCCACTCCGAAACCCAGCCTAGCTGCCTGGCTTATCTATGACTGGCGACACACAAATCTTTGATTACTTGACGGCTGTGAATAGCTTTGCTTCTGTTTGGTCAGATAAGCCTTTGCAAATAGTTTGGGATGGCAAGGAAGAGAATGGGCATCTCTGAAAGGACAGACAAAAAAAAAAAAAAGAGCATCAAGTCAGAAAGGGATTCATGGACCTGTTGGATCAATTCCCACTCTTCAGACTTACTAAAAATACAGCAGAGGAAAAACTCAGCATCTTAAATTCTGGGTAGCTTATGGCTGAAACGCCTTGAGCTCCACAGCAGATAACCCAACGTCTTGCTGACTTTGCTAGCATCCCAGAGGTGAGGTTTCCACATGGGTGAACTAACCGCTCCAGAGCAATTTAGTCAAGAGCATTAGACTCCAAATGGCTTTCGTATAGCATCAGGCAAGGCAGGTGTGCGTGCATGTGTGTGTGGTTGTGCATACATACAGCTTTTCAGACATTCTTCCGCACTAAATGGGAAAATTTGAGGGCTATAAAAAGCAAACCCTATTTCTTTTTCTTCTCTTATTTTTCCAAATTGTTCTTTGCCCACAAATAGCCTCATTAAGCAGTAGGATCATTAGAGGACATCATGCACAGATTTTTACACCTAAGTGAAAGTAGCTTTTCACCACCTCTGCTTTGCCGGTGCAATTGCTTACGGATTTCTGGGCTCGTTCAGCACAGCAAAGGGCACTGGTGATCGACAGATCTCCCCAGTAAGCATTCTCCCGTTTCCTCTCTCAGCTCTGCACATCCTGGGGACTGCTCAGGCAGAGCATCCTGCAAGTAGCGTGCCCATCTCGCTGGGAAGAAACTGCACAGACTCCAGCACACAGGACACACCACAAACAAGGAATCCATCAGAGCTGCTCTTCCATTAAGCTCCGCTTATGTTACAGAAGGACTGACATTGCCTCCTAGGTAATTATAACTATTTTCTGTGCTGCATCCTACGCTCAGAAACTGAACTTGAGATAGGGACAGGTCCTGACAATCCAAACCTTTTCCACCTTCTTTCAGCAATACCAATACGTCACGATCTATATATGTATGCAGATGCCTCTGTGTGCATCTATAGGTTTTACATAGGCATACATATAAACATCAATGACGAGGCGAGACAGAACATCCCACTGCACATGCTCCATACAGAGGGATAATAATACAAAATAACAAATATTTGCTACTACTGCTCGGAGAAGGGTGCAGATACTAAGATAACAAGTGGAGTAGGACACCCATGGTAAACGGGATTGTATGGGAATGATAATATTAAATCATAATATTTGTAATCACCTCAGGGCAGAGACCTTGTCTTCTCATTTGTTGATAAATTACTTTTTTTTTTCCTTTATAAGCAACAAATTACAGAAGGGTGAGGTTTGCAGAAGATGTATATTTTTGAGATTTGCAGTTTTGCTCTTTGACTGATTTAACTAATGCTGTTCCAATTTAAAATGCCTTCAGTGTATCCGTTTCAGTACTGATGGATGTTGGCCTCCTGCAGAATACTATCAATTAAGAGACTTATTCTAACCATAAAAATAAAATAATGCTCTGTTTATTGTTAACAAAGAGACTAAACTATAATAAGGATTCCTGATTAATTACTTATCAAGGGGAATTGACCTTAATTAGGGTCAACTTCTATGGTAGACAGCTTAATTTATTCTTTAATTTCTGTGTGTGAACACATTTCTTGCTACAGAGCAATTGATTCACAGCTCCATTCAAACTCTTTAATTGTATTTTTATTTTTTAAAGGAAAAATAAATAAAAATGGTATCTTTTGAAACCAGTCTGTCTGTTCAGAGCAAGACCTAACTGACTGGTTTTTACTCCTCTTAGCCTGCTGAAACAATTCTTGCAGAAATAGCATGACTGGATCTGGAACTTTGTTCTCTGCAGATGCAACAAGTAAGAAGCAGTAAACTAAAATACTGAGCAACGTGCATAATTAATAAAATATCTAGGGGGGTGCACGTTCCACAGTCATCAATGAGACTGATGTATAGCACAGACAACCCCAGGTATGCATCTATCAAGAGCAGCTGGGGCATTTGAGAAAAAAAAAAACAGGCTGCCAAACCTATCTAAGAAGCTGGGGAAGTACTCAGGAATTCTTGTGCTGATGTGTGCTGTCACAGCTAAATGTCTATCCCTGCATACCCCCAGGGAAGGTAGCTGGATTCTGTTCTTTCTCATGTACCCCCAGAACAATTATTTCAAAAGATTAATTTCTAAAAAAAAAAAATAATAATAATAATCTCTCTGGCATACAGGTAAAACGACTGCATTTGGAAAGGTCTCAGGGATTCACTGTTTGAAACGATGAAGCTCTCGCTGCTTGTTATATTTACCTTTATGTACTTATTATTGATATTGAAAAAGAAAAGGTTCTAGCTTGACTCTCAGAAACTGATGGATAAAAATAGGAAAAATATACGTTTTTCTTGTCAACAATAGTTTTGTTCTAGAAATGAATAAAATACAATATGAAATCTCAGGATGCAACTCATGCAGAGATGAGCTATGATCCACTAGAGAGAGTTGCTTTGAAAACTTTCTATAAAAATAAATAAATGAAAAAAAAATCCATAACCAACTATAAAGCACTTAATACCTTCACAGTTTTCTAGTAAGGGAATACACCCCAGACCGAACACATTGAGGTAAACCTTCCATATCCAGTGTCTAACTTCTTAGTCATTACTGTCCCTGCTGGGCAATGGACTTAAGGTTTGTTGGCTACAAAAGCAAACAAAAAGTGCAGGAAGCAGCGCAGCAGCAGTGGCCTTTCTCCTTCAAGATTTGGCTTGCGACTTTTAATCTCAGGAATTTTTCTCTAACTATTTATAATCTGTTGATCATAAGTCTACAATATGAGATAGATTCCAACTACTGGTGAAACCCTTTTACATCGTGCTTACATCATGCTTTAATGGCCCCAAAAAGTCATTAAAACAAACAAAAAAACATAACAAAAATTCCCACTGGGCAGCTCTTAACTCAGAAGGATTTAGACCTTGTTTAGGAAACACCAGACCCTTATCCCACACCGTGTCATAGAATCATTAAGGGTGGAAAAGACCTCAAGGACCACCAAGTCCAACTGTCAACCCAACACCACCCAACCCACTACCCCATGTCCCGAAGCACCACATCTACACATTTCTTGAACCCCTCCAGGGATGGTGACTCCACCACTTCCCTGGGCAGCCTGTTCCAATGTTTGATCACTCTTTCCGTGAAGAAAAAGTCATTGCAGGTCCAGGTGGACCCACTCGGCGGTTCTCACCACTCCCCTCACATCCCCAAAGCAGAAGTAGATCTTACATTCTGTTTCTATGCAGTCTCTTGCTTTTTTCCCCAGATTTCCTGGCCAAGCTGAAGTTTTCAGGTTTCCTTTGTTCCACTTTCTATGCCACAGCCTGAAAAAATAGCACGCCCACTCTACAACTGCCTTGTTCCTGAAGAAAAATCCATATAAAAGGGTCAGGTCAGCAGAGCAAGACGGTGACTTCAAGGACCTTTGAAAAAATATTCATGATTAAAATATCAACACACTACAGTTTTATAACACCTTCCACACAGCCTGGTCCTAAAGAGTTCTCCTGTGAATCAGTGGCATTAGACTGTGAAATTAAGGCTTGCTCTCTACTTGCCCCCATTCTTTCTTCTATGTTTTGGAATCCACATCCCATCCCTCTGCCCCCAAAGGACATCCAAATAGATTTTTCCAAAGAGAATATGGTAAAACATGTGGACAGAAGAAGTACTATGCATAACAACAGTTTTTTCTGCCCCCTTGGGCAAGCTTTTTAGGGACATTATTGCTGGTAATAATTTGCTTTGCTTTAAAAAGCAAACAAGTGCAAAATAACAAATGCAAACATGGAGAAAATAAGGCAGAAACGTGCACTGAATGATTGTGCAGGTTTCCAGAATCATTTTATATTATGTAGACTTAAAAGAACAATTCAATGTGGATACTGGCTGAAAAAAAAGTATTTTATACCTTTTTGCTACCCCCAGAATAGCTTCATCAAACAGTTCTAACCAACCCAGTGAGCCAAATCATAAAGCTTCAGGCAGTCATGAAAAACTATTGATTTTTTTTTTTTTAAAAACCTTTCTCTGGCTGTAAATTTTCTATTGATATGTGACAAAAATGTGCAAGTGGCATTTGCTAGTATAGCCACTGTGGGAAAAGCCAAGATTGCAACTCCTCTGCTTAAGCTACTCGGAAGTTCAATGTGGTCAGCTTCAGACTGCTCCAGCTGATCCTGGATCAAATGAAACACTACACGTATGTTTCCCAATAGCAATAATCAAAACTGAGGTTTTCAGATTTTGCTGGAAACAAAATTAGAGCGAGAAGAAATGGGCTGGGTATGTCTTCTTATTGCTGGGAAACAGACTCCTAACAACCGACCCTGTGGATTTATTTTATTTTTTGAAGTTAGCTCATCTATCCCATGTTGGCACATGATTAATACCTCCGTCCTCCCCCTGACCACCACTCAGGGCTAAGAGGATGTGATACCCGCTTGCTTCGAGTGGTGCATCTCCACTCCTGATGAGCAATGCCATTTCCAAAGCCAGGGCTAGGACAGGAGAGAGTGCCTGAGTCTCACTCTCCTGGCTTTATTACCAAAGTTGTTCTGCTTCTCCAGAAAGTGATGGAGGTTCAGAGCTGCCCTCTCTTCCCACGTCCCAGCCTAATCCTTAGAAATCATCCAATTGTTTTAACCGTTCACAGCACATTCCCTGAAAATTTAGGCAGTGCTATACAGCTGCAACAAACTGGCTTAAGCTTAACTCAGGACACACAGGGAAGCTTTGCCCCATGGGTGCAGAAACACAGGGTGGCCACAGCACTAGCTGGGTGCAAGTCAGTGTTGGTCACAACCTTCCCAGACAAGAGTTTTGGCTGAGAGACACCGACTCTATTCAGCTCTGATAGAAGAAAGATCATGCAAGGCTGAGCTACGTGTTGTGTCCACCTCCATCTCAAAACATCATTTTATTTATTTTTTCAGTGGAAAAAAGAGCTCATTCCCATCTGGGCTTGGGTGCTCTATCCACCTTCATAAGGGACAACCCAGCAACCTTTTCAGGTTGAAGGCGTGGCTGCAGCACAGGCTGGGCCACTCTCTCCTGCAAACAAAAGCTGTAAAGATGAGGTAAGAAACTTTCAACAGGGACTAGGGGACTCTAACGCAAAGCTGCCAGCAGCTGGTGGCATGTACAACACTGCAACCCAAGTTTACCACTGCTCCTACCCATCTAGAATCACAGAATGGTTTGGGTTGGAAGGGTCTTCAAGATCATCTAGTTCCAACCCCCCTGCCACGGGCAGGGGCACCTTCCGCATATGAGCTAGAATGGTTTGATTACATCTGCCCATAATATATTCCCATTTCTGGCTGGCTCTACTGTGGCTAGCACTCACTTCCTCACCTGAAATATCCTGTTGAGAAAACAAGGGTTGGGGAGGTCCTAGGAGTCCAAACTGATCATGATTTCTAAAATTATGAAGAGAGAAACTTGGGTATTTCTTTTGCTGCCCACGTAACAAAATGACCTACTGCAATTATATTATCAGTGTTTCCAACCAAATGCAGCAAAATTCATCAGGCATTTGACCAGTGCCTGATAATTCAGACCCTTAATACATGAGAGTAAATCAAGTCTGGATAGAGCCACAAAGCAGCCAGACAGTTGGACTTGATGATCCTTGAGGTCTTTTCCAACCTTAATGATTCTATGAAAAGGATAAAAATCATTCGCTGCAATTCAAACATTAGACAAATCCCTTCCAAACCTTCATATGAGAGTACAGCACCCAAAACGAGAATCCAGAGCTTCCCTGAGCTTTGTCCTGCTCTCCTGGAGAGGCTGCATGCACCACTTTCCAAGGGTGGGATGGACCAAATCCCATACTTCATTTAATATCGTAATCCTTGGAAATAACTGCAGCACACCTGCCACCTTCTAGAATCTTACTCTGGAGAGTTTCTCCAGGTTTGTCACCAGCAGCAAAGCCGCGTAACACAGCAGTGAAGATAGAAGAAAAAAAAAAAGCAGGAGAGTCTCAGGGTTAGGAGACAGCCAGCTGAATACTTTTGAGCGCCACAGTCTATCAGTCTTTTCAGCATCTCTTTGCTTCCGTTTGTACAATAGGGGTAATAACACCTATGAACAAAACCCATAGAGATGGGCAAGAACACAAAGATTTTTCCAATGCATGTGTTGGTCTGCAAAGTGCAAGTCAGGACACTTGGAAAATAAGTGATTTTTGGTGTGTCTCTGCACTTTTTCCTTTCATGCAGCAAAATCCCAAGTCTTTTCCAAAGGAAATTTAACCGAGGCCAAGTGTGTATATTGACTAATCATGTTCATATTATATTGGTAAAAAAAAATAAATTTCTGGCATCTCTTCTTTAGAGTTCTTTTTAGAGTTGGGGTAGAAACATATTTAGATGGAAAGGAAAATACACAGAAGAAACTGCAATCACATTTGCTGATCAGATTGGAGCAGAGCGCTGCCTGGTTTACTGCTGCTGGGAAATATGGGGCAGTCAATGCCTTCAGAGCTAGCTCGTTCTCATGCTCTCCATCCCTGTCTTCTTTGCAAGTCAATCACATGTATTTGTAAGTATGGGAAGACAGGGTTCATAGGTACGAATTATTGTTTTTTTTTATTCCTCATCTCTAAGTAGAGATCACAACTTCAGGCACAAAGCCCCCTCCTGTGCAAGGGAACAAATGCAATCAAAACCTCATTGTTTTATATAAGAACCACCTGAATAATCTCTCCAACAACTGCATGGCTTTAGGGAGCCAGGGAACACAAAGATGCACACAGGGGCATTTGATCCCTTTCCTCTTGTTTGTATTTTAAAAAGGTAGAACTATCTCCATCAAGAAAACAGAGAGGTTATGAAAGTATCATGAAAATCTCAGTAATCCAAGCTTAGAAACACCTTGTTAGGAGAAAGGAGATCCAAAAGAAAACTTTGAGGATTTACACCCCTCAATAACTAGTCATATTACTTTCGCTCCTTAACTTACTCACAGCATGTACTTGGATTGATAAAAAAAAACCCAACATTTCACCGATGTTTCCTTTTTTGTTCAGAATACGGGTGCGCACTGAAAAAATAAAAAGGAAGGTTCAATTTTCCAAGCTTTGAAATATTAAGAGCTTTGTTAGCGAAAAAGAGAGGATGTGAAGAAGCAACAATTGGCTTTATGACAGGCACTTCATTAACCCACATACTTTATAATTTGCTCACCAAACTATCTGCTTTTCCTCTCCTCTCTGCAGGAACATAAATAACAAAGACTATCACGAGCTGTTATGCTACTAACTATAAGACTGTTAATCTTACCAAATATACCACAGAGCATTTACTGCTGCATCTTTATTTATTTATTTAGCTTTAGAGCGCGATTAAAAAGAAAACAAAATGAAATAATCTTGATGATGCATCTCAACTGCACCACTGCACTTCCATAAAACTCAACTGAGCTGGAGAATTTAAAGAAACCCAGTGCTCTAGCCCTGCCAACAACTTTTGCACTTATTATATCAAGGCACTATCAAAAATGCGCTGCCAAGGAAATATCACCCAGCGCTGCAGGTGGAACCAAGGTGCAAGGAGGTGGCAAGAAGAGACGGAGTGGGACCAGCAGAGCTGCTCCCTCCCATGCGGCGGGCAGGGAAATTTGGATCTGAGCTTGCACAGGGAGGGGATGACAATGGCAGAGCCAAGCCAAGTCTAGGCGGGTCCCAAGAGAGGGGTCTGCAGGCAATGAGGAGCAGAGCTTAAGGCGAGTTTTTGTTTGAGAAGCAGCTGTGATTTTAACAGCGAATTCTATCAGCTGGACTGAACCACCTGCAGCAAGACCACGTCTAACCTCCCTCTCCCCAAAGAGGAGCCTTGCAATATGCTGGGCCAGTAAAACTGCTTTCTACTGGGGAGAGAGAAGAGTGCAGAGCTAGAGTCAGGAAACAAAATAATTAACACTACAAGAATGCTATTATTCAACCACAAGAATAAAGGGCATTCAACGGTGCAATCTCTTTGCTTTTTTCCTGTATTTATTTGTTATGGGTCTGAGCCAATGTTCCCCACAGCAGGAGATTTTTGATGGTCTTTGGGAGGCTTTGATGAGTCCTGTATTTGCTCATTTGCACAATGTATTTATCTGCACCCCCGACTGCGGTGATCAGCATGCAGCAGCATAGTATGCTGAATGCTTTAAATAAACCCCCCGCTTATTAAACAGTTCTGAGTGCAGGCTGAAAAAGCTTTATATAGCCAACAGTACCTGAGTCATTCCTCGGGGAGAATTATGGACTGAATGTTGAGAAGACGTTTTCCAAGTGCTTAAATGACTACTAATGGAAGTTGTGCTCCTACGTTAAGTGCTTTTGAAAGTCCCGAGCAAAACGCAGCTCAGCAATGGGAATCACCAGCTGAATGCTTCTGTTATACTTATTTGAAAAACAATCAGATAGAATCAAATTCAGCAAAAACGAAAGGGTTCTGCATTTACACCAGCAAACAATTGATTAAAGTGTTACGCAGCGGAATTACATCTGCTGTATCATCTATTTGCATGAGCTCAAATATTTCGAATAAGACCACTGCACTTCCACAGCTGCAGGATGCCAGAGGGCTTTATGAACTCTCAGTTTACTCTTCAAGTCCTCCTAACCTTCTGAATACAGCCTACCATTCAGGTCACAACTCCATGGGAAAGTGAAGAGCAGAAGCATGGAGTGACATCTTGGGCTGAGTTTCCTAAAAGCCCACTCCGGAACCAGGACACCACCCCAGCTTTCCTGCTCCACTGCACGGAGGTTACAGGGCATAGCACTAATTTAAATAGTAGTGCATCATTACACTCTTCAAAAACTGTGTTTAGTTCTTCAATCGTCAAGCCTGGCTTTGGTTAAATATCTTTCCTGAAAAAAATAAAAATTGTTTCTTTCAGAACTACATCTTCTTGAAAGGGACTTACTTCCAAGGTGTATTACTTTCTGATGTATCAGCATTTCAACCACCCAAAAGCATTCTATCAGAAAATTTATGAGTGCCTTTTCTTTTTTTTCTTTTTTTTTTTTTGCCTCCTGATTAAGCACATTTGCAGTTGGAATGTAGCAAGCTGGTGATGCTGGTTTCAGCTCATTAGTTCACCAGGGGACAGTTCTTACAACGTTGGTACAAGAGCTGCAGAGAGACAAGGTTTGCAGGGAGAGGAAATCTCTTCCCATCAGACCAATCAAAAAAAAAGGTTGGGGGAGGAAGGACAAACTTTCATACTGACAAACCCCTGTTTAGTTATGAGCATCAAAAAGCAATGGAGAGAAATGGACTTTCCCTCCAAATCTTGCCTCGTTTGTAGCTTTACATTTGCCGACCGTAATGCTGTCGATACCGAGTTCCAGTGAGGCCTTTCATCTGTAAAAGTCTTTTTTTTACACAAATTCCATTAAAAAGAAAGTTTCCTACACGAGTATTTAATTGACACATTATTAGGAAAAGTATGAAAAAAGCAGCAGTGTCACATTAAGCCCCGCTGCCGCAGCCATCATCTTTCACAGCCTATCTCCGGATCTTCCCACCACACCGAAAAGGCAAAAGGAGAGAAAAAGACTATGCTCATTAGGAAGAAAAATGGAAGCAGCTCTTCTGAGCACCCCATCTGCTGCCATCATGTCAGAGACATCACATTTTGCTGCTGTCACCAGCAGGTGCACGCAATTAGGTGACAACGAGATGAACTATGGCTTCCCGGTGACTGTTGTGAGCAGATTTCAGACTGTTGGCAAGTGCATGATAACAGACTACGGGCATTTGCCTCTGAATAATTCCTGGAATTCACATGAAAAATGTACAGGTGATTCATTTTGTTGGAGAAGACTACTGGAAGAAGAGATAGAGACAGCAACGGCAACAAAGCAGAGGAAGATGGAGGGCGTGGGATGGGTTAATTCAGAGTATCGTGGTTATTACAAAGAGAGCTAGGGCAGTCTGTTCCAGTCTGATCTCATTTACACTGATATACTGGGACAATCATGCCCAAAACAAATCCTTGGAAATACAATGAGGGTACGCTGAAGGGTTATGGGGAGAGCACTTGGATCTTTTCTACTAATTTCAATGAAATATACAGTTATTGCTCAAGATTGGTGGCTAATGACCAGAAGGGTTAATGCTCAATAAATGTTCAAAAATTTTTACGTGAAAGGAAAAGCATCACACAAGGCTGACTCTGTTTGGACCATCGATGCAGGACAAGTCAGTAACAACGCAGCTAAAAGGCTGTTTTCCCTGCCCAGCCTGGAGTATTGCACAGGAAAAGGAGAAAGCACCAGCAAAGCAGAGCAAGGAAGGTATTATTCCTGGGGGAGCCTCTCAGAGTCAAAATCTCCAGGGAAGAAAGCTGTACTGCCCATGACTATTCATACCCAGCTCTGCTGTGCAATGCAAAGATTAAAANAAAAAAAAAAAAAAAAAAGCGACTGTAAAGGTGAAAATGTTCTTCCAACCAAAAACTCCTTTCTGATGGTTGGGTTTTTCCTTTGTACTTAATCCCAAGTGTTTCTGGGACTCTGTTCACACTTGCTGGAGAGGGTTTCTTCCTTCCTTATCGGAATGTGACAATGAATCAAAAGAACTTTTTCTTCTGTTATCTAAGGTGATAATGGAGAATTGCAGAGTCTTGCCAGGGGCTATGAGATGCCTTCGAAGTGTTCTCCAAAAAATCATCCCCCAAAACTGAAGCAAAGGCAAATTTTTCCACATTAAAAAAAAAAATAAATTATCCCTGGGGAATTATATGAAGGACCACCACTGCAGTGCAAAATATAAATATTCCGCTGTATTTATTAGCTGCATCTGACTGTCAGGAATTTTACCTATCGATAGCCAGTTCCCAAGAATGATAATTATTTTCTGAACGAGAAGCTATTATTCGCCTGATATGACACAAGTGCTCTGTTGTATGTCTGCGACTAGCAACGGCAAAGCCATTTTTACCATGTCTGGCAGAAAACACTTGAATGGGATTAGCACAGGACTGCAACATGCCTGGGCAACTTGCTGTAGTTTAAACCAATATATAACTCTTATAATAACAGAGAACTGTTTCTTTCATATGGCACAGCTTATTTTAAGAGTGATTACTGTAACACAGCTACAGAAATTGTCTTTTCTCTCCAGTCAAAAATGTTAATGTCACCACTGGAGCAAAATTATTTTCTGGGCAGATGTTTTCTCCTTATGGAGAAAGGAACATATCTTTCAAAATCACATTGTGTTCCATAATTGTATACAGCAAGGTAGGGAAACTGGGGAATTTTCAAATAGGGGAAGGATGGTGGAGCAGGCTCCTAAATCATCTCTTAGTAGAGATGTTCCAGTTATACCCTCAAGTAACAAGAGGGGTTTCCAAAGCAAACAAGAACTCATTAGGTGACGCTTCTGACCCCTGTCACCTTATTGTGAACCTCATAGTATCTGGTCTTTTATTTTAAGAATTGAACTATTAGAAACATGCTGTGGGAAAACCTCAACTTCATTTATTTATTTAAAGTTACATTTCCAGCTATCAAAAACACAGCTTAAAGTTCAAGCCACCCGAGGAGTTTAAAAGGGTCAAGTTTGCTTTTTTGGCAGAATCCCATAATGTAATGATGCGAAAGTCACGGTTCACAGCTGAAAAGGAATAAAGCATATAATGTTTGGGGGAAAAAAAAAAAGAATTAGCTCCGAGAAAGACAGACTGGCACTAAGAGGCGACTGAATTCACACCACTAATTACTGAAGAATATAGAACACTATTTCCCATAACCAAACAGAAACGTGTACAATTCTTATTTTATGAATTAAACATCTTCCTGAATCAGCAGATGGATTCCATGCTGTTGTTACTGTTCACAACTTCATCAAGCAGCAATGCAGCTGCAGCCTTTAACGAGAAGCTCAACGAACACCGCGCCAGGCGTGCCTGCAGAAATGTCACTGAGATGGGGAAAGGGAAGGGAAAAGCTGCTCTTCTCACCCTGCCCCAGCGTGAACTGCAGTAAAGGGGCACGGGGGAAGGGGCACCAGAATCGCATCACCTCTGCATAGGTACCGTTTGTCTTTCCAGTTCCAAAACATGCTCTTTGATCAGTGCTCCCAGGCCCTATCCTATTAAAAATTTCCACCCAGTAAATTCATGTCCACAAACTTCTTCCTTTCGCATTGGCCCTTGCTGGTAAGAGGGGGGTGTGACGCAGCCAGGAGCCTCTTTAGCTGCCTTCCTCAGCCCTAGTTGGTCCGCAGTCGTTCCCATCAGGGTCTAAATCCAGGGCAGCTCCAGGAGCTGCCTATGCAAATAGCTGCCCAGCCTGTAAACTGGGAGCATGATTTTACCTCCTGCTACACCCATGTCAGCACCATAGGATGCTCTGAATTCCTGTCCTGACTCAGAGCATAAATTGCCCTTTGTATCATTTTTGACCCATGCCCACGGGATAGCAAATAGGCGCCTGTGTGCACACAGCAACCGTGCCAGGCTGAAAAAAAAATAAAAATCTGCAACTTCACCAAGGACAGCACTATGCACAATAACCAGGTCCCCTCCACATAAAATGCTTTGATTAAATTGGGGCAGCTGTGAGGCAAGCAGGCATAGGCAGCACCAATATTTTCTCATATGTAAAGATATTAGTGAAGATTCTGACTTCAGGAATATTTTCCAGCGCAGCTGAGCTTTAAATTTAATGAGCGCCTCATTTATATTCTGGAAAAAGGAAGAAAACAGTAAACTGGGTATGTACTGGAAATCAGCAACAAATATAATTGAGGCAACCAAACACAAACACATGGCTGGTAACTTTTCCCCTTCTATTGTGCTCGCTGGCCTTAGCAAAAACCTAGCTGGAGCTGCTATGTTCCTGTTCCTTCTCCATCACCGCTGCAGTTACATGGGACTGGAGACTTCTACAAAGGATGGCAAAAAAAAGCAATTGAAACAACAGCAGCAAGGGTGGAGCAGAGGAGTGGCTGAAGGCAGTAAAAGCAATAAACTCCAATTCCATAGGGTTGCCATCTAACAAGTTTTTAAATATACGCCTTTTCATCCTACGACTTTAATATTAAATTTGGCAAGTCGGCAAGCCAAGCAATCAAACAGTAATCTTTCTGCCCCACTGCTGACCTCGGGGAAAGATCAAGATAAGCTTTTTATTGTCTTTCTTTTTTCTTTTGCTTTTGTGATTTACATTCCTATATATCTAGCAGAGCTTCCTCCTCTCCTAGTTCATTTTTGGATCATTACTTGAGGCTGCAGACGCAATTCAAACAAGAGGAAGGAAAACAAGTATTGAAATGAGTTAGGAGAAGAGGAGGGTTTTTTAATTTAAAAAAATAAATAAACCCCAGAAATATTGCAGTTCCCTGGCTTGCCGCAGAAAACCATTTCCAACCCCCTGATAGAACACACTTAATGTAATATTCACGAAACAAGCCAACTGGAGTGACTATGTACAACTCCCTTTCTCTGGAATATATGCTTGCGTGTCTTGGATCTGCAGGTAGCTCATTAACATTAATGAGAATGATGTACCTGAAGAGAGAAGTGAAAGCACCAGTTAAAGCTTCTGGTTCAGACACGCTGGCTACTCTCCTGGCTGCCCTGAAGATGGCATGAAAGGAAATTGCCAAACATATTTTGCTTCATTTCTTTAAGTTATAGTTGGCTGTAAATCAGATTTAATAAACCCGTTATTCAAAGCCTTCTGAGCACGTTCGAGCAGCAATAATGCTTATGATCCCAGTGTCCTGTGAGCTCCTATAAGCCATGGATCTTACTGAAAGTCACTGGGCCAGTTCCACGGCCCCGATCCTCATGAGCTTCCTTTTGTTCTGGCGATTAGGCCATCTGCCAGGAGCCCAAATGATGAGCAATAAAAAGCAATGCAATAGCTCTGCTCTGCAGTCTCCACAGTCAGCCCGGCTGCCTGTGCCACTGGGGGCACGAGGAGAACCAGCTGAATGAAGAAAGAACAGTAACGGAGGACATCGTCAAGTGGGGAAACTGCAAAGGAGCATTGTAAGGTCCATGTGAAAACAGGAAAAAAACCAAACCCAACTTGTTCTCAATGAGATTTCTTGCAGAGCAGCACCAGGGATTTTGTCACATCCCTGTTATTAACATCACACCCCGTGGTCCTCTGCAGCGCCTACCAAACTTCTGCTCTTCCCTCGCTTGCTCAGTCAGGAATTGATCAAAATTATTATTCATGCACGCGTGCATAGGCATACATTGATCACATTCTTGATTAAAGCATTTAAGCACTGATGTGATTCCAATAATCATACTAATAATGGATTAACCAGCAGTGGACATTAGTGCAGCTGATCATCTTTAGCCTCCTGCCTTGACCCTGCAGGAAATCAGAAGTCCTTACCCATCACTGAAGCCGAGATGTACAGAGAATGGAAACTGTGTCTGGCAAAGGAGTTTGGATTTTACAGCTCTGTTGTTTAAAGCAGCACAAAACTGGCAAATTTTAGAATCTTCAGGGTGAAAATAAACAAATCTAATATATTAAGATCAGTTTGATGGAATTTGCCAACAGGAAAATAATTGTATTAACCTTTCTTCCACTTAGCTGTAGTATCAAAGAACGTAATAGTATTGATGCTGCCAAATAATAATAATCTCTCTCAATGCTCTAGACAGCATTGCGGAAAGCCAGTGGGCACTAAAGGGAACTGCTGGTAATGTACGACACGAAACAATCCCCGCACTGCTCAGCAATTTCCTTTCACAATGTAAGAATGGAAAGCTACCTTATTTTTAAAATGAAAATTTTAAAAAGCCCAAAACAAATTCAAGTGCAAAGTGATGTCATTTCAACATGGCTTCACCAAGGGGAAGTCATGCTTGACCAACCTTATAGCCTTTTATGAGGACATTTCCAGGTGGATAGATGATGGCAAAGCAGTAGATGTGGTCTATCTTGATTTCAGAAAAGCATTTGACACCGTCTCCCACAGTATCCTTGCGGATAAGCTGAGGAAGTGCGATCTGGATGATCGGGTGG